>JBAJHX010000011.1:2269496-2295224 GCA_037176925.1 Amniataba percoides | reverse complement strand
CACACACACACACACACACCCCGCCGCCTTCCAAAAGTCACATGGTATCACACATCAGGAAAGGAGAATGTACAGGTTGGATTCAGTCATGTGACGTATACTCATCTCACCCACGCAAGGTGACCTAGTTGACTAAGATGCATTTGTCCGGTTAATGTACAGAACATCCAATCATGTAGTCGAATACGCGAATCATGTGACTGGTATTAGACTGTTGCTTTCAACTTTTGTGTGTCTGTCGCATCTCGTTTCTCCATGGTGCCATCACTGCTTCAGCCCTCAGTGCACACGGACTAAGGGGATCTCCGAGAGGGTCGTGAAGGGCTTTCATCTCCAGCAGCAATGCCTTCATTTGTAGGGGTGCTAGTGCTGTCCTTCCAAGGAACTCACTCTGGACGTGTCCCTGTGCACCGGCATGACATATCATTAATATTTCAGACCATTCAAACTGGTTTTTATTTGGCTTTAGTGTGGAAACGTGTGCTGTGAAAATGGTTGACATAATAGATTCAGATGAGCTTATCATGAAGATGGTATCAGTTGTTTCCATGCAAGCCTTGTTTAACTGTTTATTTTGTCCTTCTCAGCCACAGTGGTGTGATCGCCACTTGACGGCAGTGTACCATGTCTTATTACTGAATATCACTGTCCTTAACAGGATGTTTGCTACAGTACAGTATGTAAGTTATTGATGTGCTGATGTGAACATGTGGGGCCAAGTGAAATGAAGAAAAATGGTTGCAGATAGAGTAAACGTGTCCTCTTGCATTTAAACTGAAAAACCACAATATAAATGTCCAAACCAGACCTCAGTCTGTCTCAGAGTCCTCATTTGTTCAAATCATTTGGGTGAGATCTATACATGTAATTTACATAACGTGGTGCATTTAACCACAGTGATCGTCATGGCAGCGTGTTTACTCAGTTAACCTCACACTCCCTCTAGTGTTCATATCTTGCAATACACTTAGAAAATGCCTCTTGATTGAACTCCAAAAAGTCATGAATCACATTTCTTATCCTTATGTGCTCACTGATCAACCATCAGTGCAACTCAGACCAATTACAAATAATGAAAAGGGAAAAAACAAAGTGCAAATTCCATTTATTTTTATTCAAGTTCATCTTCTGATCAGCACTTCAGTGTTTTTCAGGCGGGAGTGAAACTGTCACTCCAGGTAGTTGTCGAAAGTGTCTCCTCTGGGCCTTTGAGTAGCTGGGACTTCCACTGCATGGCTGTGGAGGGAGCGACCAGGCTGAACGGGTGCAGGAGGTGCAGTCGGACTCGGGACTGCTGAAAGATGTTGGGGCTCTGCTCAGGTACACATCAACCATTATCCAAATCTTTATAAGGGAAATGACCCCCTCAGTAACTGAATGACCCATCTCATCACTAAAACACACGTTTACCTCTATTTGCAAAGGGGATGTTGATCTGGTGCCTCCTTCTTGAGAACACCTGTGGAGTCAAAGCCCTCACATTTACTCACATGACCTTTTAAGTTCAGGACACCCAAACTATATTGTTGTTTAGTTTGTCCCTTCTCCACCCAACCTCACCTCCTCACTGGACTCTGAGCTGGAGGAGCTGCTGTCCTGGCCGCACCGGAGAGAAAGCACCTGAGCAGACGTGCCCGACGTTCGGACCCGACTGGAGCAGGAGAACGATGGCTGGAGGTGAAACAGGGAGAGGAAAGTGATTTGAATGTTCTGGAAAGTTGATTCCATGCATTTATCACAGCAAAACAGATCTGACTGAAACACGCTGTCCCACTGAATTCATGCCAATGCAAACAGTGGGCTGCATCGATCTGTCAACGTGTGCCCGACCCAGAACAGAGACTTCTTTTGTCCACTAATAACACAGGTCAGGTTATTTTCCACTCCTGGTGACATTAAATGTCTCACCACAAAGAAGCCGGGTCTGAAGGCGCAGGTCTGGGGGTTGCTTCTGGAAGCCTTCATACACTCGGTCTCTTTGATGCCAAATATCATCAGCAGGTCGATGACGCTCTGGCCCATGGGAATAACCTGGTATATGTGTGATATTTGTCAAAAAATGGCAGAAAAACACACACCTAGTACTGCTATGCTATGTATGGCATCTACCACTACTTTTACTGCTTGCATAGACACTATGTAAAGATAATACACCTGAAGTGTGCAGACTCACCCTTGTGACAGAGCCTCGGGTCACCCGGTAAAGGCGGCTGACAGCATACACAGAGTTGACCTCTGCCAGAGCTGCTTCCAGACCCCTGTCTGCCATGGACTCCAGCTCAGGGTTGTGCAGTGGGATCCCTGTGGGGTCAAAAGAGAAAAGGTGTTAGTCCGGGACAACCACCGCATCTACTCCTTAAGGGGATGAGCGTGGAGAATTACTCACCTGAGCATCCCAGAGAGAGCAGCAGGGCCGAGAGCAGCACGCGTGACTTCATCTCGAATAGCATCAAACCAAAAGCGCCTGAGTCCTTCATTTACCTCCCTATAAATATGCTCAACTTTTTGTTTTGCACCGCCTCTTACCCTCCATAACCCCTAAAAAAAAAAAAAGAAAAAACTCCCTCCCCTGTCTGTCAGGCTTCCTTCATGCAAATAGCTGTTCACCTTTGGTCAGCACTATCGATCCCAGGCTGATGTGAGGAATTAGGTGAGAAATCAGATTCTCTAATCATAATCATCAGCTTCAGCCTATAAATATTACCTAATATCTAATATCCATATAAACCTAAATTTAGTACCTGTTATGGAAACTGAGTATGAATTATCCATAATCTACAAATGAGTCAAAAACTCACAAAAAAACAGATTCACTTGGAGCTGTAAAAATAAACAAAATGTTTTTCCACGAAGTCCAGTTCCGGTCTTTGCGTCACCCTCTGTTAATCTCCCTCCCCTGAGCAGATCACTCGGCTCTGTCTGTTACAACTCTTTTCAACACCGGGACACTTTTCACCCTCTGCTACTCTACGTCACATCTGACGGAGCGGATAAGGAATAATTCCTGGGTGTCCGTTTTCTGTACATAACAGTTTAAGAGAACAGTGAGGGGATCAATAAAGGCTCATCTTATATCAATGGAACAGTCCCAACATATTTTTATTACATTCATGATTGATATAAAAATACTTCACATTTTGGGCAGGTAGAGAATTCTAGTTGTTCTAAACAACAAATATGTTTCTGTTCAGTATCTTTAGTCCCATTATTTATATCTTCTTGTTCCCCTTCAACCAAATGACATAAAACATCTCCTGAATCACACTCCTGAATCACAGTCGCACTACTGATGAAGGAATGTGTCCTGCTAGAATCTGATAAGAACTTGAAATATCATCTCACAGGACATTTACACAAACAGAACTACAAGACTTTCTGGAACTAGATTTGCTTTAACTACAAGAAAACGATCTGATATCTTCATTGCTGCTTGGACAGGATTAGATTCGATCTGTACCTGATCTACATTTATTTTGTAAGGTGTCCATTTAAACAGCACGTGACCTCTGTATTCAGATTTTGTCAGCAGTCCTCCAGCAGCACCCAGTGCGTCAAAGTAAAGGTGCTCAGTGTCAAACAGCCACAATCGTGTTTAAGTATACACGCACATACACAAAAAAGAGTCCTCCTCTCATCGTTCAAGTGTTCCCATCACAGGCTCCATGGCAGCGAGGAAGCAGGCTTCGAACTCCTGATCTGAGAAGCGAGCCACTGACTGCCGCGCGTTGCGTCTGATCTGCAGGCGGCTCGCAGGCGGCAGCGCCAGGATCCTCTCTATGGCCTCTGCATAACTGTCCTCGTCTTCTGCCAGGAAGCCCGTCTGGCCCCCCTCAAAAGGCACCACGATGTCCAGCTTGGGACCGCCGGACTTGTGCGCCAACATGACCTTACCCGCTGCCATGCACTCCACAACGCCTGATGGAGACAAAGACAAGTGAAAACGCATTTTTAATATGAAAAAGATTCATCCGACAGTGTAACCGTAACTCCAGACAGACTGATTACCTATTCCAAAGTGTTCATTCCACATGGTGTGCAGTCCGATGGTGGCTTCCCCCATCTCTCTCTTCAGCTCCTCGAAGGGTACGTTCAGTTTAAACTCCACCCTGTCGGCCACACCCAGCTCCTGGCACAGACCCCTGAGCATGAGAACCCTGTCCTCGTCTTCCTGGTTCCTACACCCGCCGATCAGAACCAGCTTCAGCGCATCCCTGCCGCCCGCCCCCTCCCTCCTCCTGCTCAGCACCTTCTTGAAAGCTCTGATCATCAGCCGGTGGTCCTTCTCCGGCCTGAACTGCCCCACGGAGACGATCGAGTGGCACTTCTTGTCCCCGTCCTCCTCCAGCGGGATGTCTAGGAAGGCGCTGACGTCGCAGGGCGGGTACACCACGCTCGTGCGGTTGGGGGCGCGCCACAGTGACAGGATGTGATCGAGGGTCCAGGAGGAGTTGACCATGATGAGGTCACTGCAGGAGCCGGCCATCCCATAGAGCAGAGCGAACAGGCAGTAGTAAACCACTTTGAAGGCACTCAGGAACAGACTGTTGGAGATGTAGTCTGGGTTGTTGAACCTGGAACATTCACAGTTTGTGTTGTGAAATCAGCACTTTGCACAGTGTTAATCAGAATTATTATTATATTATTTATTATGCCTTATAAAAATGAAGAAAATGGCAGAAAAAAAGAACTGAATGGTTACCTGGGGTTCCTCTCTCTCACTACAGACAGCATATCAGTGCTGATGGTCGGATAGTGAACGTAACTCCCAACACTGCAGCCTCCCAGATAGCGGAACAGGGGCAGGGTGAAGGCGTAGCCCATAGAGTCGATGTACAGGTCTGGGGCAAACTCCGTCAGCGCCTCCCATCCCAGGAAGATGGAGCCCACGCTCTGCCCCAGCAGGGTGAAGTGAGGAAACAGGCCGGGCTCCACCAGCACTCGGTGCCTCAGGAACACGAACTGAACGGGCCGCGGGAGCAAGATGTTGAAGCGGCGACGAGCCCCTTCTAGAATCTGCTGCCCCGTCACACCGAGGTCCCCCGTGTACACGACAATGTTGATGTCATCATACCTGTGTGAAGTTATATAAGCATATAACAACATTTGGATTACATACCCAGTCACACTAAACAAATAAGAAGCAAATGTATTAAATTGAATCACCTGCTCTGTAGTGCCCTGATCGCACACCAGAGCACTCTCTCTCCCCCGCCTCCAGCGTTGCAGTAAGGGTGGAAGAAGGCGACAGTGGGGCGCCCGTCCCTCGCCCGCCGAGCGTTCCTGTTGCTCTGGATCCAGAATCGCACCGCCAGCACCAGCAGGACAAGGACGGCGATCAGCAGCACACACAGGAACACCAGCGGCAGCAGCAACTTCCACAGTAACCTGAAACACACAAATAAACCCTGCTGAGTGACAAATACATGTCATTTTACATGTTACACCTCTGGCTATACCGTTTACATCTCCAGTTATTTGTTATAACCATGTATACCACCATTGTATCACTTTTTTGAGCATTTTTAGAAGGAGATTGTGACAGGGGAAGCTCATTGCCAACAAGTCCTTCCATGTAAGTGCTTTACTGATGAGAAAAAAGGGGAAGCAAAGATGAGAATAAATATAAAAGCAGATAGATTTAAGTGCACAGCCCATAAAACATATCAGATCAGGAAAATAAAACAAATGGATGCTTTATAAAGACGTGGACTCATCCGGCTTCTCTGTTCCAGAGTCAGATTTGCCTGATTAGTTGGAAACAGAGAGAGACTTTTATTTTTTTATAAAACAATGAAGACAAACGTCATCAGCCCCTTCAGTGTGAGCAGATGTGTTATCAGGACACTGTAGAGACACATTAGTTAGCTAGCTGCGTTGATGGCATATAATTAAAGTTTACTTATTACTTATTTTTAGTGAATTGCACATACTTGACAACAAACAGGAAAGAGAGTTGAGCTAAGCAGCTAATAAATAACATTAAAAGCGGCTACAAGCTAATGACGCAAAACTAGCTAACCGCGCTGTGAGCTGATTAAAAAAAAACTCCTCTGTTCTTTGAAACACTTTGTTCGCAGCCTCACGTTTCTTACCTTGTTAATTCACAGAGACAGTGGACCAGCTGGTCGTGGCCCGACATCTTGACATCAGAAACAAAAACACATCAGTTCCTCCTCTGTGATTTCTAACTGGGAGTCACTTTAATGTGGCGCCACCTGCAGGACAGGAGGTGTTACTGCACCGACTTTTACAACTTCCATGACATAAAAATGTGATTGTAAAGTTTCTGTTAATTCAGAAATTTTGATTACACAAACATTTTTTAGCTGCTGATAATATAGCACCATAAATGTGCTTATATTTCCCCTCCGGGCCACGATGGCTGATCTATGCCCTCCTTTAAAAAGAAAGTAATGTTTAACTTCTAAATAAACACCTTTAATCAATAATGTTTCTCTGCCCCCACAATCTGAGCAAACCTCTGTCATTTCCAGCCTGGATCCTGACATCATGAAAACTCTTTTGATTTTTTTTGTTTTCACGAATTTGGACGGACTCCTGAAGACAGGACTCTGCACGGAGACACAGTAAGATTTCTGGGAGGTGTATTTCATTTGTTTAACTGGGGAGAGAGGAGAACAGGTTGAGACATATTTGTGCAAACACAGACAGACACACCCTTATATCGCTGTTATATGTTGTGGCACCTGAATGCAGATGGAAACTGTACGACTGAATTTTAACAAAAGATCTGGAAATTCTACACCTCGCCGTTGTGTTATGGCGCTGTCAGCAGCATAGATAGAAAATAGGTTATGATTGATTCAGAGCGATCTGCACCATTAATGATGTCTTGTTTTGCCTTTTTTTAATTCAGTGACCAAGTTCTATCAATCACCCCAAAAACACAGGAACAAGTGGACATTGTGAAGAATATCTCCATTCAATATGAGGTAGAAATGATGTTTTTCTATATACATGAGTGCATTGCTCTGATTTTTTTACTCCTCCTGTGATTCATAATGTGACATATCTGCTCCCAGACCACCTTATGGCAGCCCGTCTCGCCTCACTACATCAAAGAAGAAACTCAGGTTCACCTCTTTGTCCCGGCAAACAGCTCCGAAGCCGTCAAAGGCCTGCTGCAGCAGCACAGCATGACACATGAGTGTGTAGCTTTCCTGTCAAACGTGCACATATTACTGACAAAGAACCGCAACATGCTTCAGTGTCAGTTGAGCAACTTGGGTGGAGGTTTTGTGACTCACTTGTGTGGTTCTTTCAGGGTTTTACTGACCAACACCAACGAGCTGATTGAAATGCAGACGAGGAACGACTCGACCGACCCTCGCACCAGCTCAACCTTCTACGAGAAATATCACAGTCTGGAGGATGTATGATTTTCATCCCTTTAAATTCATAGCATCCAGTTGGTGTTGACAGTGTATCAGAGACTTGTTAAGGCCACAGTATTGTTGTGTGTCAAGAGGTTTTCATAAAGATCAGAGCTTTATCAGAAGGACTATTGGACTGGAAAGTCTAAATGAACTCTCTTTAAAGGATATATTAAAGATTATTGTCTCCATTATAGATCTATTACTGGATAAACAGGACCCAACAGGAGAACCCTGGCAGAGTCAAAACCATTCTCATTGGATCCTCAAGTGAGAAACGACCACTCTACGTCCTGAAGGTACATTCATCCATCACCTGACAAGCTGCAATGATAATCAGGATTATTATTATTAATATTCTATATGATGATACTACGACAGGTTAATGTTTGATCCCTCTCCCAGTTGTCTGTAGATAACAGACCAAATAAGAAAGCAATGTGGATTGACTGTGGGATCCACGCAAGGGAGTGGATCTCTCCTGCTTTCTGCTTATGGTTTGTGCAACATGTGAGTATGTTAAATGTAGAGTCAGCAAAAATCTGGAGGCAACGATTTTGTTTTCTATCGGCTTTGCAGTGGTCAAGCAGTAAAATCAACTCCTCTCTCGCACAGTCTTTGTCATTTTACTCAGTAAACGAAGACATTACCAGCATCCTGGACAACATGGACATCTATGTGCTGCCTGTCATGAACCCTGATGGATACCTGCACACCTGGACGACAGTAAGAATACACACAAAACTGATGCTCCGCATGTTGGTAAGTGCCCGAGCAGATGAAATTTCAACTGGTTTCCTGATCTCAGAACAGGATGTGGAGGAAGAACCGCTCTATCAGCAAGAGCAGTTCCTGCATCGGGGCCGACCTCAACAGAAACTTTGACGCCAACTGGTGCAGTAAGTCTTTTTCTCACATTACAGCCCCTGCATAACACCCACTGTTCTTTTATGGTGGATTATCTCAAGTGTAGACAATCATCCTTTATTTTGCACACACTGAACCATATATGAGAGACTCAATAGTGTTTCGAGGGTAAAGTGATGGTGTTTCTTCCAGCGGAGGGGGCCTCTGATGACCCCTGCACTGAGATCTACTGCGGCGCGTTTCCAGAGTCGGAGCCAGAGTCGCAGGCCGTGGCCGACTTCCTGCGCAGTCACAAGGACACAGTCCAGCTCTACCTCACCATCCACTCGTACTCTCAGATGCTGCTCTTCCCTTACTCCTACACTTTTGAGCAAGCAGAGAACCACTTAGATCTGGTGAGTGGTTTAGTCAGTGGGACACCAATCAAACACTGGAACAAAGTGCTTTCCTGTCAAAGCAATCAGCTCTTTGGAGACTTTATCCTGCATGATGGCTTTCATCTATTACACACATGACATTCCCCAATTAACTTGTTACTTACAACTGTTTGTGTCTTTTCTCGAAAAGCTTGAGATGGCTGCAGAAGCTGCCACCAAGATCAGAAGACATTATCGGAGTAACTATTGGTATGGTGCTGGAGCGCAGACAATATGTAAGTAGGTTTGGTTATAAAGTCAAATTAGCCTGCCTTGATTCAGTCACTGACTGAACACATGAGTGTCACTGTCTGTTCTCCAGACTTGGCTCCCGGTGGCTCTGATGACTGGGCGTACAACCTTGGTATCAAATACTCCTTCACATTTGAGCTCCAGGACCGCGGACGTTTTGGTTTCCTTCTGCCACCGCATTTAATTCCTAAGGCCTGCAATGAAGCTCTGACTGCAGTGAAGACCATCGCCCTCAAGGTCATAGAGAAGACACAAGCTTCAGCAAGTCAACCTCTAACTGTCTAAACAGCCACACCTGCCATTAAGGTGGAGAGTTT
Organism: Amniataba percoides; assembly: GCA_037176925.1. Lineage (NCBI taxonomy): Eukaryota > Metazoa > Chordata > Actinopteri > Centrarchiformes > Terapontidae > Amniataba > Amniataba percoides. The sequence goes on along the minus strand of JBAJHX010000011.1, from coordinate 2,285,978 downwards.
ATTATTTTAAAACATTTTCTTTGAGTATGATTCTTCTGAAATATATTACAGGCGTCTTTTTTGCAAGTTCTTGCAGAATGTGTGCATATATAGGAAGCACATGCATATAATTGATGAAGAATAATCTGTGGATATTAGAATAAAAGAACTGAGGTTTAGGTGGTTGAGGTTACAGATTAAGTGGTAATGTCTGTTTATTTTATCTGACTGAACACATATAGTATCAATGTGCAATAGTACTATTACATCATCATGCATACTGTATATCCCACTGATTAATGTGCAGTGTGCTTATTTTTGGATACTTGAGTTTTAAGGTATGGTAATATTATTGATTATGTTAATAATATTATTTCAATATGCATTTAGTTATCCAAATGCCTGTACGATGCAATGCACCCTAACACAGCAGCTCTGCATTAAAAGAGATATGAATAAAAAAACTACCTTGTGTGAGTGTTTTCCCTGTTTATACATATTAAAGTGATTTTTTCAACTTGATGAAATTGATCTTATCGTTACTGTCATCACCATGTGCCAGTTATTGGCAATAAATAACAGACATACTTTCCAGGTTGTTTTTTTTTTATTTAGTACTACTTGCCGGAAGTAGTGTATCTTAGTATGTCTAACTTGAAAGCTATAGCTTTTAATAACAGTATAATTAGCAACTGTAACAAGCTAGTTACTATAGCACAACACTTCCGGTATAAACTTTCTAAATAAGACCCACAGTGTAAACAAACTTTCAAATAATCAAATAAAAACTGTTATTATTTTAATATAACAACAAGGGTTTTTAAAAAACATTTTTGGAAGACATACTGTATCGGGCACCACTGATTTTGTCCACAAAATAGAGACAAAATCAAAGGGAGAACCGTGGAGTGCAAAGTGCCTCTGCTAAACCACAGAAGAAGAAGAAGAAGAGGAGGCGGAACTATTTGATGCAGTCCCTCCGCCAACATGAAGGCTCTCCGGGCAGCCGCTGCCTCTGACTGCTCAGAACAAGCCTTGTAATGTCTACTACAGCTGAATACTCCATCTGGACTAAAGTAGATGCGACGCCGAATTAAAATCTTTGGGTGAGACGTTTTTTTTAATCTCCACGTAACGGCCAGCGGGTACGCGACCGAAGGAGGCTTCAAGGCCCCGCGCGGAGACGTGAAGTCATTAGCTCTTCGCCAACTTTAGCATTAGCTTCCGAGAGCTACTTCACTCCGGCGTGCGGCTTTGCAAAACAGTATACACCAGCCACAGTTCAGACTTAACATTTAAATATACTAAACAGGCATATAAATGTTAAACAGGAGCGTTTAAGGCGCGGTAGCCGGGAACTTGAGCTAACCGTGAAGCTAGCATGCGCGCTGCAGCTGAGCAGAGCGACACAACAACAGGCCGAGGCATTTGCATGTGTTTATGTTTTCACGAGTCGCAGGCAACACGAGAGCTGAAACTACAGGCAGCAAGTCCGAAACGTTAAAGATGGGTCAAAGTGATCCTCAGAGCCCCAGTTTACAGGGAGCTAAAATCTGCAGTGCTGCTCTCTGAATGAATGAATCTAAGGCCGGCAGTGTAAACACACAACAGAGAAAACTGGGTGGACCACAGGCAGAAACAGTATCACATCCAGGAATGAGCTAAACATCAATAACTGCTTCCTCCAAGTTAAAATGCAGTTATTCTGTTGGTCTATTAACTCTTAATACAAGTGTTTTTTTTTTCTATATTTCTGCTGAAGTTTTGGTGTGTTGATGCAGATGAGGACCCCACATTTCATGGAGCTTTTGTTTTTTCGTTCCCCCCAGTCCTGCAGAATGTCCAAGATCAGGCGGAAGGTAACAGTGGAGAATTCAAAGACCATATCTGACAGCAGCAGCAGCAGCAGCACCACGACCAGCAGCACCAGCAACCCCGCCGCCCCCTCCCGCCGGCCCAGTGTGTTCGAGAGACTCGGCCCCAGCACTGGGAGTAATGCTGCTGATGTATGTATAAGCTTGGACTCCTCTATCGCGCATCCCTCATTCCACTTTACATTCCCTGCGTCCCCGCTGCAGCAGGGGCAATCTCATTTTAGTGGGTGTTGCTATGTCTGATGTGGTGTGCGTGTATGTGTGTTTCAGAGTCACTGTAGAAATTGGTTGAAGACCGGTAATTGCAGCTACGGCAACACTTGTCGCTACACACATGGAACTCAACCACGAGGCAAAGGATTTAGCTTTAGTCGGTAAGATGACTTTTTTTTTTAAGTTTCTATTCATTGGGATGTTTTATAATGTGATTCTTTGGGCAAAAGTTCGGGAAAGTTTTTTTGTGTTTGTGTTCGAAACATGGCATGTTAACCATCGTGTATGTCTTAATTGAGCAGGTCAGCCGAGAGACCCACAGGTGATCTGCGGGAGAGGATGAAGAATAAGAGACAGGATGTTGACGCAGAAAACCTGAAGAGAGACTTAGACGAGCCCACATCCCCCACAGCGAGAGTGAGTATTAAAGTAATAATCTGTTGGTGAAGGCATAAAGGATGGCTGATTTTTGAAGTAAAGAAAAGGCTCTCTTGCCACAGCTGACCTTGGATCAAAAGGTAGTTTTGACTTGGAACGGTAACACACATAGCCTGTACAAAGAATAAGCCCAGGAGCTGTTGTTGCCATTCTGACATTTGTGTGTCTACCTGCAGCAGAGAGACTCCTCCAGAGGCCGACACAGGGAAAAGGAGGATATAAAGATCACAAAGGAACGCACTCCAGCCAGTGAAGAAGAGCCTACAGAGTGGGAGACCAACCGTGAAGGTTCAGCAGCTTGTTTTGTTAAAGGAGCAATGACTTGATGATTTGTAAATGTTGTAAATTATCTCTCTTTGATTGATTAATATTTAAGGCAGTAACAATAATAACATTATTAATGGCTTTGGCTCAACAGAATCTGAGATACATCTGTTTTTCGTTGACTTCCAGATTCAGATATTGGTGACTACGATTACGAGTTATCCCTTGAGATGAAGCGGCAGAAGATTCAGCGTGAGCTGATGAAATTGGAGCAAGAAAACTTGGAAAAAAGGGAGGAGATTGTCATTAAAAAAGAGGAGCCCCCCGCCAAAACAAGAGCCACTGCCATACCTAAGGTGAGAAACAAGTTTTTGCTTTTGCTTGGATTTTAAAAAGTTTTCTAAAGCACCCGGACAGCTCACTGCCTTGCTGAAGGTAGTGGTTGCAAGGGGGACTCCTAGTTTTGAATTTCAATTTGATCTCCAATTCCTGTCTCACAGGCCTCCCCAGAGCCATTGAGCAAAGATTCACCCTCATCCAGGAAGTCCAGTGGATCCCCAAAACACAAAGGTGTAACCAAAGGTCCAGGCTCTGGAAAGAAGGAGAAGAAGGCGTTGGTGTCCTCGCCTGTTTCAGAATCTGCCAGGTACAAAATTTAGCAAATTCCGTGAAAATTAAAAAATTTAGATGAACATGTCTGGAATCCATTGGTAGTTTTCCATGAAATTAAAACTATTAGTTATGTTGTTGCAAAAGACTTACATGAGTTGTAATCAAAAGACTTTTGTGTGATAAATCAGCTGACATGATACAATCAGCAGCACTCATATACAGACAGACTGGGTATGAGAGTTGTAGTAGAGTTTCACCTTTGAGAGGGATATAACAGATGTTAACCTTTCCTCTTCCAACCAGGTCTTCAAAAGGGGGCCACAGTAAGAAGAAAGGGCCCCGCACCCCCAGTCCTCCTCCCCCCGTCCCTCTGGACATTCCCGTGATGGGGAAGAAACACAAAGGCAAGCACAAAAACAAGGAGAAATCTGAGGAGAAGCAGAAGGATGGGAAAGATCGGGGACGAGATACAGAGAAACACAAAGAGAAGAAGGAAAAACGCAGGTACAGTGTGGACCTGTCAGTCACCTCTCTGAATATTATCACATAGTATGTTTACATGTTACTAATCCTTTGCTTTCACTGAGTTTTGAAAATATACAGTGACTTTAATGTTCTTTATTATTCTTTATGTCTATATTATTTTTAGGGACCGATCAGACAGTTCCCACAAGGCCAAGCGGTCGGTGACATCAGAGGAGCGTTCTGGTAGTGTGTCGTCTCCGTCTCGAGGCATTTCACCCTCAACCAGGAAGAAATCTGCCTCCCCTAAAGCTTCATCCCACAAGACCCCTGTTCTGGCCTCCCCTCCTCGCAGGTGAGGAAAACTATTGTCTGATAATGATGCCGCCTCATGACAGTATTGTTTAATCAGTAAATACTGATAGTTAACAATCCTCTGTCACTACAGGTCTCCAACTCCTCCGCGCCGCCAGCGCACACCCACTCCTCCCCGCCATCACTCCCCTTCCTCCCACTCGGGTTCATCTGCCCAGCGGCACTCTTCGTCCCCCCGCCGGCGCCGCTCATCCTCTCCCGCCTACCACCGGAGCACAGCGGTCCCGGCCTCTGCCTCCTCCCCTCACAGCTCGAGACGCTCCCGATCACCTCCGGCGTCCCACGACACGTCCTCACCCCACCGCCGTTCTGACAGGTCGAGCCCCAGCAGGCGCCACTCCAGGGGCCGCGAGAGGAGCCGTGGCGAAAGAGAGAGGAGCCCGCCTGCCCAGGAGCGCAGACATGAGAGAAGAGATGGTAACGTTTGGTTCTAGTACTGTGTTGTTGTCTTGTTTTTTTAAGGTCTCTCAGCTGTGGATCTGTATAGAGTTTGTCTCATTCTGCACCACATTGTTGTTTAAATTGAATGATGATTGAAACTGTAGCAATTGATAAGCTGTTCATTCCTTTCACTGGCTTACTGAATTTTAAATAACTGTTCTGATCAGTCGTTAAGCTTTATGTCTGTCTTGCAAACAGAAAGCCGCAGCAAGCGAGACAAGGACAGCGTCCGTGACGACCGGGACTATGACTCTGAACAGGTCTCATCGCGGGACACCCGCGACGACAGGGAGGCCAGAGAGGCCCGTGAGCGACGGGACGCTCGCGACAGAGGAAGGGAAACAGCCAGAGACTCTCGTGACCACAGAGACAACAGGGATGTGAAGGACTCCAGAGAGAGCAGGACAGAGACGCGCTCCAGTCGGGAGTCGCTGGAGATTCGTGACCGCGAGCGGGAACGAGAGAGGGAGAGGGAGAAGGAGCGGGAGAAGGACAGAGAGCGGGAAAAGGAGAGGGAGAGGGAGAGGGCCGACGCGCAAAGGAAAGAAGAGTCGGTGCAGGAGGACAGAAGTTACGGGAGAGGTCACGGACGGGACGATGGAGGGAGAACTGAAGGAAGGACAGAGAACAGAACGGACAGAGCTGAGAGGAACGGGCGAGGCAGAGGGCGTGCTAATGAAACATCTGATAAAGGCAAGCTTACTGTTTATCTAATATGAATGTGTAGCCATTCCTTGGCGTGCTTCCTCTTCAACTTTTCCCCCCTTTTTTTCTACCAGGCTCAAACAGAACCTCTCGGGGTTCCCAGCTGGAAAGCGGCCACGACAACTGGGAGTCACGGAGCAGCGCAGTGCGTGAGCGGAGTGCAGAGAGGAGCACCGATCGCAGTGCCACTGAGAGAAGCTCAGAGAGGGGTTCAGACCGAGATCGCTATGATGGGGACAGGAGAGGAGAGCAGGCCCGGGACTCTTCCTATGACAGGAGAGGAGGGCACGGAGACCGGGATCGCAGAGACAACCGTGAGCGAGGTGGGGGTTGGCTTTTCTTATTAAGTTGGAACAAAGTCTGAGAGATAAATAATGCAAAAATACTTTTATGATAGCTTTTTATTTGGCATTAGTTAGCTCAACTTTTTAACTTTCTGTTTTGCCAGATCAAAGAGGAGCCTCCCCGAACAGACACCAGGGGAGATCAGAGGAGTCTGAGAGGGATGAGAGGAGGGAGGAGCGCAGGACAGATCGAGCAGATGACAGACGAGATGACAGGACCCGCGACCGGGAACGGGAGAGAGACCGGGAGAGGGAGAGAGAGAAGGAGAAGGACCGGGAGCGAGAGAGGGAGAGAGAGAGGGAAAAGGAGCGTGAGAAGGAGAGGGAAGCCGAAAGGGAGCGGGCCAGGGAGAGGGAGCGGGAGAGGGAACGGGAGAGAGAGCGAGAGCGGGAGAGGGAACGGGAGAGAGAAAGGGAGCGCGAGGAGCGGGAGAGGGAGCGCGAGGAGCGAGAGAGGGAGAGGAAGGAGCGGGAGAGGGAACGGGAGAGAGAGAGGGAGCAGCGGGAGCGAGAGAGGCAGCGAGAATGGGAGGAGCGAGAGAGGGGAAGGGAGGAACGGCGGGAGAGGAGAGAGGATGCCAGAGACGACCGGCCCGTTAGAGACACCCGGGATGATCGCAAGACAAGGTGCATGTCAGCATATTTGTTCTGATGTTTTTAAGAAGATGCTAGTCAGGTGACATGTGCAATAACCGCTAACACCAAATGTTTATCACATGTTAATAATGATAATAATAGTAATAATAATAATGATGATAATAATAATAATTTTCCTTTCCCTTTAGTCGTAAGAGGTCCAGGGTGGAAAGCAGTCCGAGTCCCCGACCATCTCCTAAGCGAGCAACGCGGGACCTCAGTCCGGACAGCGATGGCTACAACAGTGCGGAAGAGAAAAGTGAGCGCCCGATTGGCCGAGGGCAGGCCAAGCTCCACCCCCAGCCCCTCCTCCCCAGCCCAGTGTGTCCGCCTTCATCTGACAGTAGGGAAATTCTTTTTGAAAGGACACACTCCTGTTTAATGGGGAATTAATCTCTTGTATACTGCACACTCTTTGTTAAAGAAATATGCTTTTTTTTTCTCTTTTGTGCAGCTTCCTGTTTTTATTATTTACTCTCCAGCTCATCTGTTCATCTGTTATGTGACTGCTATTTGTATGTCTGCAGGTGGCGACAAGCATCGTCTGCTGAGCCAGGTGGTGCGGCCCCAGGAGCCCCTGTTGCGGTCTCCACAGAGGGCCGCTCCGTCCGATGACAAGTCCGGCCACTGGAAGGACGAGGAGCGCAGAGGAGGCGGGGACAAAAGGGAAGCGCGCAGCCGCCTCGAGGATCCGGAGCCTCGTGGGGAACGAAGCAGAGGAGGCGACAGACGGGGAGAACACCTCGCAGACACCACATCTGACTCCCGTGGCAGAGGCAGGGACCAGAGAGACTCCACACCTCCTCCACCTCCCTCAGCCCTCGCCACCAGTGATGACAGAGACACCGTTGGCCCCCAGTCCCACGAGGAGGTCAAAAAGAAGACAAAGTCGCAAAAGAAGGGCTTGAAGAAAGGTCGCAAAGAAGAGGACGGTGGTGCTAACAGCCTGGCTGGTGCAGGAGATCGTTTCAACCCCGAGCCCCCGACTGGCAGTTCTACAGATGGACCTCCACCCTTACACTCCCCCAGGAAAGGGGCCAAGAAGAAGGCCCTTGAGCGAAAGAGGAAACGGTCACGAGGAGGAGAATCTGACGTGTCTGACGAGGATTCATCAGCCCATCAGCCACATAATAAGAGGAAGAGAGGTCCTCGGACGCCCCCTCCGTCGATGAGGCCTGATCACCGCGTGACCGGAGGCAACGCTGAGCCGTCTCCACTGTCCAAACTGGACAACTTCAGCGACTGGTCAGATGAGGAGGTCACAGACCGAGGAGCACCGCTGGAAACGCAGGTGCCCCTGGCTCCTGCTGAGAGGGCCCCTGCTGAGCCACTCAGGAGAGGTGGTCCCAGAGTGGGCAGGGACAGGGACCGGTGCAACCCCCCTCCCATCGCCCCTCTACTCCCCCAGGATCCCCCCATGCTGCTGCAGACTCTGACTCCGCAGCCCCTCATGTCCCAGCCCCTGCTCCGCAAACCTCCCCCAGAACAGACGCGCAGCAGCAGCATGGGAAGCAACCAGAGCCGCACGTCATCCAGACGCCTGCGGTCCCCCTCCAACGAGTCAGCCCACCGGGACGACCCCCAGGGTCCGCGGTCCCGTCGGGGCAGGCCGCACGGAACCAACTCTCGAGACCGAGAGAGAGAGAGGGAGAGAGAGCGGGAGAGGCCCGTGGTGAATGATCCTCCGGGGGCTGAGAGGAAGTCTCGAATTGACCAGTTGAGGCGAGGAGAGCCCAGCCGCAGCACCTCATCAGGTAAACGAACTCTCACACATACTGACAATATTCTGCTGAACATTCAATTAATTAGCTTCACGAAAACGCCAAACTCTGATCCTCCTCTAACGTGCATCTGTCTCCTGTCGGCTTACAGACCGGCAGGATTCCCGCAGCCACAGCTCCAGACGCAGCTCTCCCGACTCTGAGCGGCAGGCCAGGTCCAGATCCCGCGCCGGCTCCTACGACAGCAGAGAACGGGAAAGAGACAGGGAGCCGTTCGAGAGGGAGAGGGAACGCGACCGGGACAGAGACAGAGATCGAGATAGAGAGCGGAAAGACCTCCGGCCTCAGCAGCAGCAACAGCAGCAGCAGCAGCAGCAGCCGCCCCTGCTCCTCCAACAGCCCCTACAACAACAGAGAGACTGGGAGCCCGAACCCAGAGACTGGCCAAGCAGGGGACGAGAGCCTCTGCTGATGCGTCCCGGTCGCGAACCTCTCCTGAGGGAGCGCGATATCAGGGACAGGGAACGCTTACTCCCGGAAGGACTCATCCAGCAGCACGAACGGGAGCGAGACAGGGAGAGGGAGTGGGAGAGAGACAGCAGAGGTGACAGAGGCGGCGATCGAGAGAGGGAGAGGATGATGATGATGGACCTGCCACCCCACAGTGACCCCAGAGCTCCGGGACGAGGGGACCTGAGGGGTGAAATGAGAGGAGACCTGCGAGGGGACATGATGAGACAGGACAGGAACGAGTATGAGCCTCTGCTGCCAAGAGAAGCCTTCAGCCCTCCAGAGCCGGAGAAACCGAGCAACAGCCACCATCTCATGGGAGAGCAGCGAGAGCTGGAGAAGACGGACAGCATCGACGGTGAGATGACGAACACGTATCCATTTACATGTTGATCGCTTTGAGTGTTTTTGATTTAAAGGAATCTACGTGTGCTGTCTTCTCAGGAGACGACGATGGGAAAGAAGACGACGGGCAGTCAGTCGCATCTGTTGGAGAGGAGTATGAACCCATCAGTGACGACGAGCTAGACGAAATTCTGGCTGACAGCCAGAAAAAAGAGGATCAGCAAGACGATGAGAAGATTACAGGTATGAAACAATACTTTTGGAGAATATCCATGTGAAAATGTGTTTCTCGTGTCCTTTCTTTAATTTGAATAATGATTTGTTTACTACTGTTTGATCGGTTTCGTCCCAAAATGTTGGGAAATGGTGAAAATCATCATAAACACAAACCCTCAATGCTGTGTGTTGGCAGGTCCTCTGGATGTGATTGATGTGGACTGGTCCAGCCTGATGCCCAAACAGAAGCAAGAACCCCGGGCGGCGGGGGCAGCGTTGCTCCGGTTCACCCCAGGGGCTGTGCTCCTCCGGGCAGGTATCTCGAAGCGACTCGCCGGGGCCGAGCTCCTGGAGCAAGTCAGAGAGGTGTGCAAGTCTGAGCTGGACGACCCCAAAGGTGAGAATGTGACTTAACATTTATTCACACTTCACTCACTGATTGATTAAAATGAATATTTTGCTTTTTCAAGTGATAAATTTTATTGTTTAGGTTAATTTTTAATTTTATATTTTGTCTGTTTTGTGTGATCCATCTTTCCAATACTCTGTCACCTATGTCCTGCCAGATGCTGACAAGCTGTTTGAGCATGACCTGGGGGCCCTGAATATGGCTGCCTTGAACAGGCGGGTGGAGAGGGCTGGTTTACTAAGTAACCTTGGGCCCTGCTGTAAGGCCCTGTGCGCCCGCAGGGACTTCGCCATCCGCCGGCAGCTGTTAAAAAATGACAAGGTAGGTAATCTAATCACTGACAATGAATTTAATACTGTAGCTACTTTGTGTTTAAGTTTTACTCTCTCTTGCCTCTCTGGATGTTTTTGAAGTCAAAGACGTGTAAGAGAGATGTTTAACTCTGCCTGTCCTTCTTCCACAGGGTCTAACAAAGCAGTACCCTACTACGCCCGTGGTAGACAACGAGCTGCTGCAGATGAGCATGCGTCTCTTCAGAAGGACCATGTCCGGCCAGGCCTCGGGCACAGAAGGGTCTGACGGTAGCTCGGCGCCAGCAGCCGAGGTTGCCGCATCCGGTAGTAGTAAGCTGAGCGCAGCGCAGCCCGAGGTGTGTGTGTCCTGAAAGAAACAGGCTCATTGAGTCAAACACGTGAAAGTGAATGCTTCGAAGCCTTCACATCTCCTAGCCCGCCAACCCCCCCACTGTCCCATTTCATTACATACATAGCCTTTTTAGTCATGAGAGGAAATAAAGAAAAACAACAACAGTGTGAATATTACTTAGTTATGCTTTACATGTTTTGGATGACCTTCAAGTGCTGTGCCATAGACTATTGGACATTCTAGCCTATGGAGGTGTGTAATGAACCGTGTACGAGAAACAAAACGCACCTAAAATGACATCTGTTTTTTTGTTTGGTTTTGTTTCTTTGTTTTTTGTTTTTTTTTTAACTTTTTTGTGCATTGCAGTGTTTTAGAGCAGCTTTTTAATTGTCAGTTTCACCTGCCTAACCAAGTACAAATGTTTTGTTTCATATATTGTGCATTGGTTACATCGACTGTGCATTAAAATGGTTAGATGTTGATTTATGTAATGGGTCCTTTTGCTTTGTATGATGTTTGTTCAGCCTCCAAATAATGTGACACTTGATGTTTTTACTCTTTTTGTTTACACCATATTACAAAACATCTGAAGGGCAGATCTATAGTGTTTGCTGCAGAGTGTCACTGACCACCAACACTGAAACATCCTGCAGGGACTTGAATGAACTTTTTTTTTCACAAATAAGCACTGCCAAACTATTCCTTCAATGAATGTAATTTGTTCTACCTGTAAGTTTGGAAAGATTAATGCTTTATTTGCTTGATGTGTTTGTTTTTGAATGGTTTGGCAATGTCTCCCTGAAATGAACTGAAATGAGGTGCAGAGCACACAATAGACTGCAGAGTACCAGATCTCTAACACTGCCATGTGGAACTCCTCATTTCTTTGTTTTTTCTTTTCTTTTTTTTTACGTCAACCAGCACACAGCATCGAAAAAGGAGCCAAAATGTCCCCGATAGGAAAAGACACTAGACTGCCTAAATAAAAAAAGACTGAAAAGATCATTCATTTCATCCAGAGTCACAATAAAAAGACTTGTACAGGTGGATAAACTGAACCTCTGGGATGTGGTTGTATCTACACCTTTAGCTCGACAAGTGACACTTGGGGGCGAAAAAAAAGATTGTGCATGCTGTGAGTTTCTGGACACAAATTAATGGACAAAACCAATGCCAGTGTTGCACTCAACATCTTAAAGAACATAATAAGAATTGGGGAAGAGGAAGGGCTGTAATCTTAGAGCTCCTGGATTCAACATGACACTTCCTGGCCATGCAAACTGTGATTTGAACTCTAAGTGACATTACAGTCGTGGGGAGGTCGGGCTCTGGTGTAAGCCGGCAGTCTTTGAGTCTGACCCCAACTCTTGTGTTGTTGGAAAACACTTTTCTTACTACATATTTATTTTGTTTAAGATTCAAGGTCAATTTTGAGATGTACAACCAATGATATCTGGTTTAATGTATTTTTTTACTGTAAAATAAATGTAGAGTGACATTTTTAAATTGTAATGACATTTTGCCAAATGAGGAACACTCGGGACCAGAGGGAGGTCGGCTGTAGTGCTAGTTTAGATTACATTTCTGGAATAAGAACTATGAGGACAGCCTCTAAATGTGAACATTTGCATCTTGAGGTAAGTGCAGAGTTTGAAATAATCACAACCACATTTGTTAGTTTGGTACTTTCAGAAATTAATCTTGTTCTAATTCATTGAGTATCCAATAAATCAGGTATTTTTTAAATTACATTTAGGAAGTTACAATTGTGCCATTTATGCAATGGGTTTGATAAAGACAACAGACCAAGTGCAGCCACTCATAAGAAATATACACTAAATAAAACATCTGCTGTATTGTATCTGTATTGTATTGTATTGCACCTTTTCTCATGTTCTGTTTTAAGAGGGTGCCACGGTTTGTACAATTAATTAATTATTTTTGTATATGTGTAATAACATGAAAACACCATGTTTGCTGTTATTTTTGGACAAATGAACCAAACCACATATAGCACATGTTAGTATCTTAAAATCTCTTAAAGTTCTATTAAATGAGCTGTTTATATGATGTTTATTTCTTTTCTTTACTGGCAACATCCACCCTAGCAACAAATATGAGTATCTGTGCGCAAAAATAATCTATTAATTAATAATTATATCAAAGGCGCTGAACAAAACGAGACGAGGAACCTTTGCTCGAACGTTTGTTGTTGACGAACATCTTATAAAACGGACCGGTTTCCTTTACCCACAATCCTCTGCTTTAGATCCGTCCTTCCGACTTCCGCCTCAACTACGAGCCGAAGTGAGTAATTTTTCACCGAAATTATTTTTCCTCAATCTAACACCATCCTGCTATATTAACGCAATATCTCACCACATATGTACCGTAAACGTATACATTAGTGTTGTATTGTGTTTAATGTGATGTTTTTGATGCGGTTGAACGTATTTAAAGACATATTAATAGCCATGAGCGGCAACACTGAGTGAGCCGGAGTGGCTTCGGCTGCAGAGTGAACGCAGACTGAGAGACTGAATGAGTATTTTAAAATAGAGGACAGAATACTGTGAGCTGCTGTTTTAACTTAAATAATATTAGCCTATGTCTTTATCTCATATGTTAGCCGGTTGTAAGCTAACTGTGGGCTTTAACATAAAAAATGCATCGCTATTTATTTTTTCTCCCGGGGTGCTTTGGTGAAGCGAGCTAGCGGTTCCTCAAACATTCATATGCTCAAGCTGTAACCTGAATAATTTTTCTTTTTAGATGGCCCCCACCAAGAAAGGAGAGAAAAAGAAGGGGCGTTCAGCCATCAACGAGGTTGTGACCAGAGAGTACACCATCAATGTCCACAAGCGCATCCACGGAGTGTGAGTACCGAGAGGAAACACACACACACACATACAGACAAACACTATGTAATGCTGCTACATTAGTGATCAGATTTGTCTTGGTTGTTTTTTAATCTCAGATGTGTTTCATTCAGTTGGTTTGTGCAGACAGATGATAGCCATGATTGGAGGGCAACACTATTATGTTTTCAGTGCTAAAATGAGGCTAACAGGGCTATAAGTACCATAAAATAACTAACAAGATGTTTATCACGTTTTACTGGAGCCCTAACAGGGTTTTTGATAAAAGTGATAGTAGTTAGACACAATAAAAAGACAGTCAACTGTTGCCTCTGAGTGTTTGATAAATATCTATAGTTATCAGTATTGTACTTGATCGGGTCTTAATGGTTGATGCCCTTGCAGGGGTTTCAAGAAGAGGGCCCCCCGTGCCATCAAGGAGATCCGCAAGTTCGCCGTGAAGGAGATGGGAACTCCTGATGTCCGCATTGACACTCGCCTCAACAAGGCAGTGTGGAGCAAGGGTGTCAGGTGAGATGATACACTGTTAGTTATCATATCTGGATGAAAACACGCTGCCAACCTGGCCTGAGCTGCCAGTGGATAATTGATTTGGTTTGTTGTTAGGACTTTAGTTTATTACATTATTTTCATTTATTTATTTATTTTTCAATTAAACTGAGGTTGTGACTGCCCCCAAGTCAACACCATCACGTGCATAGATTATAAGTCATTGCTCAGATTTACATTTTGTTTGTTTTTTCTTCTTTATTGCAAGTTAAGCCACCAGGTTGAATTTAAGAGGGCTATTACATTTTTGTACCCCATGAAGTGCCAACATGTGGTTCAAGAAATTCCAGCCATGAACAAAAACGTAAAACAATCTAACTGTAAGAAATGATGTGATTGCAGCTGTATACTGAGAAAGCATGTAACTGTAATCCTGACTGTTGGATAACTCAACATTTTGCTTTATGGACCTTTTGCTAGTTGGGGGAATGAGTGAAGTATTGGTCTTTTTTTCTCCCTATATTTTTCTGCTGGTAGTGAAAAGATCAGTGTGAATGAAAAATGTTTTGTTTGCTTATATCAGATTTGTTATTGAGTATATTATACTGAAAATAGGATTTTTTTTTTTTCCCCTCAGTACACAAGGTCAGATAACGTGTTCTGATTTTGGTTAACACCAAATCACTCTTGTATGCCACAAAGCCTTAAATATATTACATATCAAAACACAGGATACCAGCCTGAAATGATTGAATGACCGTGCACGTGCAATTGATGTCATGACGCCTGCTGCCAGTACTTGGATGTGTCAGTATATCAAATAGATGCTTTAACATCACACTGTCGTGCAGGAACGTGCCGTACAGGATACGCGTGCGGCTGTCCAGGAAGCGTAACGAGGACGAGGACTCTCCCAACAAACTGTACACCTTGGTCACATATGTTCCTGTCACCACATGCAAAGGTAAACGTGCTGCTAATTGGCCTGATCGTTCACCTTCCTGGACAATAAAGACATTTAACTCATTTTTCTCCTTTCTTTTTCCAACAGGTCTGCAGACAGTCAATGTTGATGAAAACTAAATTTGTCCCCTCTGCGAGTGGAATAAATGAAATAAAAAGACCTTATCTTGTGTCCTTTTTTTTTTTTTTTTTTTTGTTTCTGCACACAACCGGATGTCTAATGTAGGGTGTTACTTACTTTCAGATATATGCTTCTATTCACTCTAATGGAAGGTTTGTGGAAGTACTGTCAATCAGTAATATTATATAAGGATTGTTTGTAAATGTCAGTCTGAGCTTTGCCTACCTTTTTCACAGTGACGAGTATTGTTGGATGCAGACAATGTCCCTTTTATACAGTTTATTGGGTCAGTAGGTCCTCTTATGCAGTTAGTTTCTTTGCACAAAAGGCTGATTGTGGCATCTTTATGGCAATACTGGAGGATTTTGTTTAGTTTTCTGTAATATAAGCGGACTATATTATTCCAATGCTTTTACACAGTACAGCCCAATCACAGATGACTAAATGAACCCAACTATAACGACAGATGTGTTTTATCAGACTCGGGAGTATTGCCTAGAAACACATTAGGTTATTGTATTGGTATGTTGCTGCAAAAAAATAAGAGAAAAAAATATGATAGGAAAGATGAAATGATAAACATTTGAAATTCAATAGGGCCTCGCTCCGCCTCCGGTGCCTTTGGTGCTCGGGCCCTAAATATATGGGTAAAAGGTACAAAAAACATGAAGTAAAAAAATGAATACAGCTCATTTTAATGAAAGAAGTGGACTGATTGTGCAGGAATGTGCAAAAAAATGTGTGTAAGGCTGTCAGTCACATCTGCGTGAAGCATGTTGACTGCTGTTTTTATAACTGCTTCACAGATCTGACAGTGGTAGGGAGAATTAGAGATGAACAGATGAACTGTTCAGTCTCCAGGCGGTGTTCCTCCATGATGCTGCGCCGCCTGCAGGGGGCGCTGCTCGGCGTGATGCTGCGCTGGGCGGATGTTGTGAGCGGACGGAGGGGCGCCATGGCAGCCGCCGTGCAAACATTTCCTACGGCGGGAGCGCACCTGTGAGGCCGCTGCTGTCCGACAGGAAGGTAAGACACACCGGGCGGCTGTGTCGGCCTGTCTGCGGGGCTCAGGAGCTCCGGGTCCGGGTCTGGTTCCGGTCTGGTTCGGGACAGGCGTGGCTAGCTAGTTTAGCTAGCTAGTTAGCATAAATACAGATAATGTTAGCTTCGTTAAAGTGAGCGCATTTTATCAAGCTAACTTATTTAAGCTAACAGTCGGTGTTAGCTTTACTTTTAGGCGACGTGGTTTGTTTATCGCCGTTATGTCAGTGCTATAAACAGTATCATCAGCACATACTGAGTCTCACAGCCAGCTGTGTGTGTGTGTGTGTGTGTGTGTGTGTGTGTGTGTGTGTGTGTGTGTGTGTGTGTGTGTGTGTGTAGGTGGGAGCCCCCTCAGTGTGCACATGGCCGCCGGCTGACGGGTGAAGCGATGCGGCACCACTGGCTGCTCCTCGGGGCGTGCGGCTGGGTGCTGCTCATCCTCATGTTTGTCAGCAAGTTCATCAGCTTCAGAGCCGTGGACGGTGAGCTGGTGGCGTCTCTAAGGTCGAGTATACCCAGGCTGATGATTGGAGATGTGATGGGCCCGATCTGATGTGTGTTTTCAGACTACGGAGAGAGGGCTGCTGGTCAGAGCTGGACTGTGCCGGGCACCAAGGTGGTTAAAGCCCCCCTTATTTCCAGACAAGAAAAACCACCTCCAAAGCCATCAGATCAGGTGATTATTAACTCTGTCCAGATGACTTACCCTTAAACATCCACTTGTTTTCTCTGCTATAATATAGTCTTATTAAAAACAAAGCTGTCGTTCACATTTGTTTGTGTGTGTGTGTGTGTGT
>JBAJHX010000011.1:2240008-2266777 GCA_037176925.1 Amniataba percoides | reverse complement strand
TTTGATAGCATTGAGAAAAGCTGATTGGCACAGGCTCTTCTTTGCTGACAAAAGACATTTAAATTTTCCAATAATGTGAGTGTTTTTTGTATGTAAAACCATTGATGTGAGCACTGTCACACTTGAATATAATGTGTGCTGTATTATATTCAAGTGTATGTGTATATGGCTGCAATAGCGTCCAATATCCACAAGGTGGCAGCAACCCATTTAGAATTTGGACTCCTGATAAGAGGCCACAAATCCTGTTTGTTGGATAAATATAAGCACACAGGACTGTTGAATTTACCGTTGAACCACTGGAATAATGGCAAAACAATGACTTGGCAGCTGTATGTACGCATCAAACATTTCAAGACAGTGCAGGACTGATGATGTCAGTCTCACCTGTACGAGCTTAATTTACTGCAGGTGGATTTAAGTGTATTTATGGAGCTTAAGCATGAGTTAAGTGTCTTAAGTGTTTCACTGAGCGCCCTAAGTTAATGCTTTGTGCTTTCAAGCTTGTGTGTGTGTGTGTGTGTGTGTGTGTGTGTGTGTGTGTGTGTGTGTGTGTGTGTGTGTTTGCCCTTCTCATCCGGTCTGACTGGTTCGTCCTGCCCCGGCTTCATGCTTAACTTTGTTTAACCAAAAGATCAGCTCTGACTGTTTGAAGGTTTCATTGTGGGGTTATAATAAATAAGTGAAAAACTGCAGCTGAACAATGCTCCTCTCTGCAGTGAGGCCTAGTGGTGCTCCTGAAGGCACGGGAGTGCCACTGTATTTAAAAAGAGTGACTCCTCCACAACAGAGAATACTGCACCACATACACTTCATTTATCATCACTATAGAGGTAAATCTTCACAAAGATTGACCCAGCACACAACACAAAACACTCAAATGAGAAGCATGCTGTCATTTCAGAGGCAGTGTTAGTGTGATGGGGATTATTGGCTCCACATGTCCCGTCCTGCTGCCACCTCCAACACGGCCTCATCACTCCTGAGATTGCTCACTTGCCACACCCATGATTACCGATATTGACAGTGAAGTGCAACATGCGCATGTCCATGAAGGATGCTGCGAGGTGGGGAGGGAGGGATGAAGAGGAGGGAGGGGGGGGGGGTCCATGCTCCAGTCTGCCTCTTATTTACCACCATCCGCCCCACTTCTCGCGTGAACTGTTTATGGATTAAGATGCAGGTTGGCGTGAAGGTGGTGCGGTGAGTCTGTGCGGGTGGGGTGCGTTAAAGATCACCCCCCCATGTCCATGCCTGATGTATGGAGGCCCAGCCCTTTTTTCTTTCTGTGTGCGGCCGACCGGCTTCCTGTGTTTGTGCGGTGCTCGGTCAGAGCCGCGTCAAGTCACACGAGAGCAGGCAGGACCGGAGCGGAAGTGAGGCGGTGTCACTTTCAACGTAAAAAGTGTTTTGATGAAGTTAGACTTGGAGGCACTAGATAACTAGTGGTATATAAAAAAAATGTGTTAATGTGCTATCTGTTAGGGAAGCAGAAATAGTCTTAGTCTTTCTCCTTAAAGTGTTTTTTCTATTGTTTTTAATTTACTTAATAAGTAGGCTGCATATTTATAAAAAATATGCTGAACCTTATTAACTAACATTTCATTTTGAGGTATTTGAACTTTATTTTTTGTATTTCCATTTTATGCTTCTTTCAACTTTGCCAGATCACGCAGGGAAATCCTTTTCATGAACTCACTTACAGATTCAGATTTGTCATGCTGAATACAACCAGCGAATGAATTACGGTCATGTGTTATCGATTAAACTACATATGGTTCAAATTAGCCCCACTTTTACCAGCTACAACATCAAAGCTATGCTTCAACTTTAATGCATCCTTCAGTTTTATCCAATCATACAATATCCAAAACACTTTCACACACACAATCAACACCCTGCATACTTTTAGTTTTGATACTTATCATATTTAGCTGATGTTCTTTTACTTTTTTTTTTTTACTGTTTAATATAAACAAGCTTTGTTAAAAAAACTATATGGCTGTATGCATAGACCTCTGAACATAAGCTTGGGTGATTTAAAAAAAAGAAGAACTAGATTGTTAAATTCATCCAATAAATATTTAATTTTATAATGTCAGCGTCTCAACAGGGAGGCTTTTATGTTGAAGCCGGAAGTGTGCGTTTCCGGGTGCAGCTTGTCTCCAACGGCTCGGAGAGAGAGAGAGAGCGGACAGGGAGCCCGCTGCTGCCACCTCAACATGGAGTAACCAGAGAGAGACAGACAGACAGAAAGAGAGAGAGAGAGCCCACCGTCTGCCGCTGAAGGAGCCCACAGAGAGCAACACGACACGGCCTCTGTCCCACTCAGCCGCCGGAGCCCCCGCAAATGTGTTTTTCTGCAAGCGCGAAGGAAAAATCGGCTGTTATTTGAAAGATGGCGAACGACTCTCCGGCTAAAAGTCTCGTAGACATAGACTTGGCTTCACTGCGGGTGAGTGCAGCCGAACCGAGCCCCCCCCCCTCTCTCTCCCGTCATATACACACATATTTGAGTTGTTTTGCCGTCTTTTTTACCCGCTTGCTCGACAGGGGAGAAGCGGCTCGGTGTGGCCAGCGGTATTCAAGTTTGTGCTCCGCTCTCCGGCGGGGCTGGAGTGTTGAAATGACCGCTGAGCCGCGGCGAGGTGTTGCCAGTGTCTGCTTTTTCCTTTGTTCGGGATGCGTTTGGCATGAAGGGGAGACCGGGGCGCAACAGCTGGCTCACACCGGACAATGCTGCTCATATTGTGGGGACATAGCACCGCCGCCGTGCTGTTTTACACCCCGCTAATGTTTCCTGTGTCTCTCTGTTCTTTGTCCTTTCTTTTCAGGACCCGGCCGGGATATTTGAATTGGTGGAGGTGGTTGGAAATGGCACCTATGGACAAGTATACAAGGTTGGTTGGAGGCGCAGTGCATGGCCTGTCCTGTTTTCACTGTGAATGCTCACCAGAGTTTACCCCCTCAAAAAAATAAGACTTTTTATCAGGAACAAAGGCAATAAAAATACACATATGTATATATCACACGATATCACTGCGGATTTAAGTTGAGAGCAGAAGAGGGATGTTTGAGTTTCTAGCAGCAGTAGCTTGTGTTTTTTTTGTATCAGTCGTTAATGGTTCATCTGGGAGGTGTGTAAGTGTGTGTACTGAGTGAATCAGAGAGTCTGCAGTCTGATGCATCATCTGTCTTGCATCACCTGTCTTGCTGGAAAGTAGGTGAGGAGGCAAGGATGGAGAAACGCTGTCTGTCAGGAGACTCATCTTGTTGGCCACTGTCTGCAACCCCCCCCCCCCCCCCTACTACCACCACCTTTTTTTAAATACATTTTTTAAACAAACCCAAATCTCACGGCTTGTTTTTAAATCAGGACTTTTCCAGTTCAGTGGATGGGAATCCCACTCGCAGCGACCATCTGCTCCCGGTGTCACATTTCTCTGTTGAAAATGAACATTGCGGCTGTCGAAAGATATCGCTGAGGAGAGAGTGTGGCCAGCGGCGTGTTTTTTTTAATTTTGTTTTTGAGTGGAGGCCTCAGATTGGAGACACATCCACCCTGATGTTGTGATGGGCCTCCTTGTGTTGTTGCTGCAGCTAGCTTGTAGGCTGGGGCTCCATTTTGTTACCCACTGCCACGCTGTTGGATGACATTTAACCACATATCTGTATGTTAAGGTTGCTGAGCACAGCATCGGCTGTTTAATAGGCTAGTTGAAACCAAAAAAGCCTCAATTTGCTTGTGCACTAAGCGGCGAGCTAAGCTGAGTATTTAATACTGACAGCCCATTGCTCCAATGACCTGCATTCAATCCAACCCCCCCCCTTTTTTTTTTAGTATAGCGAACTTCCAGGCTTTCCTGCCTCTGCCTCAGATTGCAGAGCAGACCCATCCCTGTGCACGTGCTTGTCTCATCACCCCACCTGAAATCAGCCCCGTGTGGCAGAGAAGGAAGAAGCGGATGGTTGTCAGTGGGAAGTGTGATGCTTCTGCGCTATCTTCCTACCAGATGGGTTCTGAGCCGGGCGTGTGGGACCGAGAATTACTGCGTCTCCCTTGATTTTTGTCCCTTTTTAATCTCCCTCCATTCACTGTCCGATCCTCTAATTCTATTTGCGAGTGCTGCTGTGTGGGAATGGAGCTCGCACAAGCGAGTGCTGTCAGATTAGCCTGCAGTCGACACAAAGACGAGGCCGTAGCAGCCTGCATGAGATAAGCCAGGCGGTCTGCAGAGAAGCCGTAGCTAACTGTAGCAGCCTCCTTTTTGGATGAGGCGTTGATCGTTGCATTGACAGTCGTGTTAACCAGTTGAGTGAGCATGTGGCCTGCAGAGCATGTGCAGTGCATGCAGTGCGAGTGTGGTGGTGGAGGGGAGGGGATGGTAGGGGGGCGGGGGTTGACGGCGGCTGCAACTGGTAGAAGAGCAGCTGTCCAGCTCCAGACAGAACCTGCCCACTGCTCTCACAAAGCTGAGCTTGTTTCCTCACTCTTTGGGTCCCTCAGTCCGTCAGTCAGTTGGGTCCACAGAAAGGAGGAGTTTGTCTGCAGGGGTTTCAAACGCCAACCGGCTGAATAATCACAACAGCCCCCCAACTGAAAACGGGGTGGAGTTTCTTCTCCCTCTGAGGCCTTTTCTGCTTTGTAAAACGCTTGGTCACAGATTGTGAGGCCCTTTTTTAAACATAACACAATGTGACCAAGTTTCTTTCTCTCTCTGATTTGTGGTGACTTTTGGTTCCTTTGAGACATTTCCCTTTAGCTTCTTCTCATCCTTTAAGGTGGACTGGAGGGAGTTTGGAGTCTGATCTTGATGAATATTGAATTTAAAGTTAGATTTCATAACATGTGAAGTGTATAATTGTGGTTATTGTAGTTTTTTCTTTCATTTTCTGCTTAGATAACTTGGGATGATATAATAGTGTTATCGTTCTCAGACTGTGAGAGACCTGTGAGATTATGCAGAAGAGATTTTGCAAGCTTTTTGCTGACTGATACTCTGATTGGTGCTTTGTTGCCTGTTTTTATCTTTAAAAAACAGCACACAGAGTAATTGTGATAAATTTCCCCTGCCTGTGGGTCCTGTCAAGGACTGGTTCTGAATGTCTTGTCAGATTTGTAGCTGTGTTCACTTATTCTTTGATTAGGTAGACCCTTATATAAATCACAATTTTTGACAATTTTGGACTTTTGACAAAAATGGATTGTAAAGAAGCATACGCTCCTATAGAAATATTTCAAGCCACTCTCCACCTGATTATAGATAGACCTGATTAAGATTTGTCACTGCAAGCTGAGGATCAGATCCCACCAAAACCTATTTCTGTGTGTCTGCTGCGTTCCACTGCTTGCAGCTTTATCCCGAAAATTAAAGAACCAAGCTGTTCTCTAAGACCCAAAATGCCATGTCAAGGTTCCTGCGGCCATGCTGCGCTGGCTAGCTGCTCTCTCTGCCAAGAGGGCAGCCGTTGCCCCTGGAGAGGTGCCAGATTACAATTGACTTCTGAAAACACAGCACAGCAGATTTTGATTGACGTTATAGCCAAAAGCCCTCTTTAAATCACTGAATTTTGCTTTGCCAGCTGGCTGATCAGAATGAAAGTCTGGATCTATATGCAGATTGAACACATTTGAGCGGCATATTATAACCATAAGTAATTCATCAATTTGAAGAGTATTTTAGTTTTGTGCTTCTGCTGAAAACCAGGCCGCAAAGAGAATTTATTGCAACCAGAACCAGTGGCTTTAACTATAAATTTAGACCTTCACCAGTAAATTGCTGTTAGGTGGTTGCATGTTTGAATTCAGTAGCTGTAAGAGCAACAAACTCAATCCCTCACACTGCATCTATAGCCATATTCTTTACTTTTGTTTACAGTGACACAATGGTTTATTTGATGTTGATACATCAAATGGCATCCATGTTTGCTGTGAATAACTATTCATTGGAAGCATTCGGTATATATATACATATTTGCCACGCACAGTTGATGTCAAGTCATTAGTTATTTAAAAAAAAACACTGTATTTATATCCACACTCTTTAAAAGCGCTGCTCTTGCTCTGCACAAAGAGTCTCTCTCCGTCCGTTACTCTTTATCAGCTGGCACAGAACCAGCTGGCTCAGGAGACGAACTCAGGTGCCTCGCTGTGGATATGGGAATTTCAAAAAAAAGAAAGGAAAAAGAAGGAGACTTATGATAACATAGCAAAAGACATGATTCTTCAAATTGTGCGTGGTATGCATGGAAGATCCCCTCCGCTCTACAGAATAACCATATATAGTCAGGCCTGAGGCACCAGGGGCCCTGCTGACCTGCCTCCCTGCCTGCTCTGCATCCATGCGGGTGTGCCCAGGCTGTGCCCACCACTGTTTTCACACCACCATGTCCCTGTGTTGTTTGTTCGTGCATGTGTGTTCATCCAGTGCTTCAAATCTATGATGAATGGACTGGAGGCTCTATTTGGTCCAAACACTGGTCCCTGACAATTACCAGCAAGGTCATGTGGCGAGAATGAAGTTAGTGCAGCACACATGACAGGCTTTCCTAGTAGACTTGCTTGACATCCAGTGATATAATATGCTAAAGACAAATTTCCTCCAGCGAGCTAATACAGGAGCAGATTAGACTGTATTTTTTTTAGTCGACAGCTTCTCCTTTCACAGCTCCATCCTCCATCTCTTTTGTTTTCTCTGCTAACCTTTGGGGCAGCCTCGCCCCTGCCCTTAGGACAAGAAGCGCTGTCCTCGGGGGGCCAGTCATGCCTGACAGGCTCAAGGGGTGGAAGCTGTTGCCGAGGAGGGAGCAAAACCTCTCCTGCAATCTGTTAAATGCCTACCAGTGGCATATGGTGCTGGGCGAGATCAGTGCTTACCTCGGGGCAGCGGTTATCAGCGAGAAAAAAAGCAGCAAGGTGCCTTGAATGTTTGTTCAAAAATGAAAGAAATGTGCAGATTGTGGATTTTGTGAAATAGGGTGGTGCTGAGATTTTAATGCGATGTGCAAACAAGTGAAGGCGATCTAGGTTGCGCTTCAAATCAATGATGCCAGTTTAAGAGCATCAGCCCACCAGAGAGGGGGGTGGGAGGTGTTGTCTGACTTCAATTTAATCCTCGTCGACCCCTGCGCCGCTGCCTGCAGGATATCCAGCCTCAGCCCTGCTGCAGAGGAGGACCATTTCCAACGTTTTCCTGTAGAGCCTGACCAGTGGATTATTAAGCCATCAGTGTAAACACTGCACTATTGACCCATCAGTACTTAATATACACAAAAATCTGATATGATGCACTGTCTAAATTAAATTTTGAACATGCTCACACAGTTTGGTAAGGCCAAATGTGGTTCTTATTTGGCTGGGTTTTTTGGTTTGTTTTTTACCGTTGAACATGGAAGTTTATTATCTAAACTGACAGTAACAGTAAAACAGATATTGCATTTGGCAACACTTTTAAAGTGGGCATATGTGTGTGTATAGACATGAGGAAGAGGAAGAGATGACGTGGGAACAGCAGCACTGAACCGAAATGCTTCACACCTGCTCAATGTCTTTTTTACAGTGAAAAGGACTATGTGTGAATTTGACATTGGTGATTTTCCCACACTGATTTGATTTTAGGAGTGTATGTATAATATAAGTCTTTGGAAGCCATTTTTACCTTACAGAGCAACGTTTTAGATGCCAAAGCTAGACCTTATGGCAGAGCAAGGCGTGCATAATGAATGACTCTTGTGTAGGACTCATTGGTAAAGGTCCTGAGAGCCTAACTGCTCATTGGCTAAGAGCTTTTAGGTCAAAACCAGGGGGTGTTGAATGTGTCACCCATACTGCAACAGGGGTCACACATTATGTCATGCAGACTCTTTTTTTGTATTTTCTAACATTGTGTTAGCATGCAAGCTACCAAGTGCATTCATTTGTGCTCTTTCTAAACAGTTTAAAGGCATTTGTGAAAGCTCAAGCTGAAGCAGAGAGTATCGCACACTCATAATACACTCGTTCCTCATTTCTGCATCCTCTTTAGCTGCCACATAGTGCATCCCTTTTGTCCCCGTCTCCCCCACAGCGACCCTCTCCCTAATGGGTGTCACAAGACCCGCAACGTCCCCTGACCAGCCAGTGCTCTCTGAACAAAACTCTCTGTGTTTGTCTATCGGCGTGCGTGTGAGTGAGTGGGATTGAGCCACCTCATTACCAGAGCAGTGTCGAGATGAGACACAGAGGCGCTGGCGGAGGAGAAAAGCTCTTGCCAGTCTTTGTCCACTGCCTCCATTTGACAGCTCTTTTTCCTCTTCTCAAGATCACCTTTCCTCAAGAAATGTCTTTTTTTTAAATGCAGTAGGACAAATAAGGTCCTCTCATATGATGGGAAGACCTCAGTCGAAATCAATGGGGTGGGATTTTCTCAAGAAATTCCTCCTCTTTTTAAGGCTCGCTCAGCTTGTTACTGTTCCTACCACATGCAGTTAAAAAGCATTTCTGAAACAACAGCTCATCCTTCAGTTTTCATGTTGTTTCAATGACCTCACAAAGAGCCCTAAGGACATTTTCTCACAGAGATAATCGGCCAGCTACTTTCCTGTTTAAAAACTTGCAAACTAGCAAGTGAAGTAGACATATCTATCAATAATGGCCATCATTTGTACATTTACTCCCTTAAAGCTCTTAAAACATTTCGCGCCAGAGGAAACGCTCCACTATGCATCTTTGATACTTTACAGCAGCAGCCCACTGCTGCACTGTGATCAATAGACGCACAGTCACATCAAGTGGCATCCGCTCTTATTCAGCTTTCCGTGCATGCTCGCCCCTCCCATTCACACGTCCCCTCGGTCGGTTGTCGTCCTTCCCTTCTCCCCAGCTTTCCTCCTCTTTTCTCCGCTCACTTTCCGTCGTCATTCTCCGTCCAGTCTCATCACCGTTTTCTTTCTTTGTCTTTGCCATTTCCATCCTCGAATCTCTGGGGAGTGCAGGAGTTGAGGCAGCAGGCAGAGTGTGTGTGTGTGTGTGTGTGTGTGTGTGTGTGTGTGTGTGTGTGTGTGTGTGTGTGTGTGTGTGTGAGAATTGGGTCAGTGTGCTGGTATGCAGCAGCAGTATAGAGACAAGCCCAGAGAGGCAGGGGCAAGGCACAGCCCTGGATGTCATGTGCTGCTGCTGATATATCATTTCTTTTCTCAGCGTTCACCTGATGTATGTTGTGGGAAGCCTGTGTGTGTGTGTGTGTGTTAGTCTTGAAATGGAATTGTTTAATAATTCTTGCAGAGCTGCGCCTGCTTCCAAAGGTAGATGGAGGGTCCGACCTCAGTGTCCATCACCTTTCGGTCCACCCACCCTCTCACTCTGCCACTTCACAACCGTGCGTGTGTGGGAGGGTGGGGTCATCCATCCCTCATTACCACAGCTCTACCAGCATACACACTACTTACACACACACACGTTCTCTCACTAGTGACCTTTTGAAGAACCAAGCCACGGCGCCCAGCGGCTCTCTTCCACCCTCACTGTGTGAACTAATAATATGAAACCAAGTTTGTTTTGCACCTACATGGCTGGTTAGAAAGCGTGTCGCTCTCTTTCAGCCCTGCGCTGTGCAATGGCAGCATGAGCCAAGAGGGTTGTTGGTGAAAACAGTAGGTTGACCTGGATAGAAAGCCAGCCAGCACTTTGAAACTGTTGCTAAGTGTGATTGATCTCACGTTAATGCAAAAGGCGCAGGAGGGAGAGGTTCTTTGTGTTCTGGTCAATCAGGACGCAGTGGATACAAGCCTTGTGGAAAAGTGTATGGGAAACAGTACTCCCCCCATTGTCCACACCGCGTCTGTGGGCAGGCCGCTAACGATACTACTGAGCATTACTGCTCACTTTTGTTAAGTGAAAATCCACCCTAAAGCACGAGTCATTGATTTCCGAACAGTGATCTGGAATAGTTTTTGATTTATGTACGAATCAGGAGTCATGGTGAAACACTGACAGCACCTGAGGTGTATTTTCTTTAACAAGCACTGCGGGCACAGTTTGTAGTTTATATTTGCTCGTGAAATAATGCTCATTTAATGGGAAAGTTCAAATTTTGCACCTCTCATGTCAGCACTCAGTTTAATAGAGCAGCCTGTTCGAGCCCCACATATTGTGTTTTGAGCACTGAGAGATTCCTTGTCTGCAGAATTTATTAATTGAGCTCTCATAGAATAGTGTATTTTGTTTTTGGGGTAGATTTGAACTTAATGTCTCTGGCTCTGAAGCAATAAGTCAGTCCGTGGTTTAGTGCTGAGCTGGAGGGAGGCCAGCAGCACATCTGGCCGTGGTTAAGAGGAGCTTCGATGGGAGGAGTGGAGATGGAGGCCGGGGAGGGCTGAGTGATAGTTCGGTGCCTCAGATAACCCCTCCACAGCCGCGCCTAGCTGGCTGCTTCAAGAGGGCCTTTTAGGGCTTAGCCACAGCCCTCCTGTGATCAGCCTATGTTTGCTTCAAGGGTATATGGAACACGGGCCTAACCGCAGGATGGAGCTGAAGCCATCAGTCCATTATTGGGAGACCGTCAGTAGAAAGTATCATCTTCAGCTTTATGACTGATAGTTGTTTATGGTGCTTATCAAGGAAACCAACCAACTTTTGTTTTTCTGATGCTCAAAATTTGTTAAACATCCTGTTTTGGACTTTGTTTGACGAAACCACATTTGAAGTCTCTGAAAACTTGCAGATATTTGCATTTCTCTTTGTTTTGGGTTAACCAATGGATTCAGATTCTTCTAAAGAATAATAAGCAGATTTATCAATACTGAGAACAGTCATTAGCTGTAGCGCTATATAGGACAGTTAGCCTTTAAAAGGTAGAAGGTGGATGATATGTTGGTCAGTTCAAATGAGATGATACAAGGACGAACAGGTCCGCATTGAATTTAAGGTCAGGACCATGGTTTCATTGTCTGGTGGAATCTCTTTAGAAAAACACAAAGACAAGGAATATTGACCCAGAGATCGTTTTCAGATTTAAATATCGATATTGGTATCAGCTTAAAAAATCCACAGCTGTATCAGTAATCAAACATCACTGAGTTGTAGCCTCTCAGTTGTCAGGAGTAGCTGCTTTTCTTTGTTCTGTGTGACAGTAAAGTGTTTTGGATTGATGGACAGACAAAACAAACCATTTAAAGATGAGGTGATGGGAATTTTCCACCATTTTCTAACATTTTGTAGGGCACATAATTCATGTATTTAATTAGAGAAGATCATCAGTCATAGTCCTGATCAACAGTCCAAGAATTTCGGTGTAAAACTTCTTAAAATGAAATCTTTGACTCACAGTCATGAGAGTGCTGAGAATAAATGGCTGAGAAACATGCTGAATCTGATGTTGGCGTTGGCGCTCTACATGATTTTGTTTGCCAGTTCTTCTAGAATAACCTAGTTAACAGAAGTAGGATCTATTGAGCAGGCTTGGCAGCACCCTTTCTCCAAATATAGTTTTTCATAATTTCTGCTGATTCACATATTTTGTAATTACTTGTGCAGTGTCATGTCAACCTTATAGTCACATAATTCACATAATTCAACGACAATGAATGGATGAAGGGAGGGAATAAAAGGACATTAAGAAACTTGTGTGTGACCCAGGCACTCATCTTATCGCTCATGTGTTAATGTTGTATGAACCATTTTTATGTACTATCAAAATACATTAACCTCATGCCCTAAATAACTCTGTATCCACTCAGAAGCTGAGAGATGTTTTGGTTTACATGACCAAAAATTCTTCAAATTCTTGTAAAAAAACCTATCATACCTTCACCTTCTGGTGTCTTTTCTAAACCAAGTGTCTTGTTAATAAACCAATGTAAACTGATATTTCTGTTTGGTCATTGTAAAGTTACGCATATTTATCCAGGCAATGAGAATGAACCACTTTGGTTTATTAACAGCAAAAAAGAGATTAATTGCATTGTTCTTTTGTTAGCTGTGTCCCACAAATATCTGGATGCCCGTTCTGTGACTACACTCTTGGATCAAAGCTAGCTTTGTCTTAATAACAGGATTCATTTCAGAATGAACTGTAATGCTAATAGAGGAGAGCATAGACACGCAATCAGCATCTTCAATTCCTCCTATCTTTCTGTCCATTTGTAAGACAGAAAAGAGAAGCTAGTCATCTTCAAATATGGTGTTGTTTAACCTCTGCAGGTGCAGTATTTACACCTGTTGTTGGGTGTTGACTGGAGGGCTGCAAACAACATTTATTCTTGTCATAAGAGGAAAGAGAAAAAGTGGTGGCAATGAGTCAGTGTTGACCCTGTTTGCTGTTTTAGCTACAGACAAAACAGTGATTCATGCATTAATATTATGCTTCTATAGAAAACAAGTGTTGTCTTGCCAGCTCTTTGACTAAAAGATTGTTACTCTTTCTTTTGGTTGACTTAGAAAAATTAAGTCAATCAGTTGTTACTAATTTAATGGGGCTGCCACTAACTATTTTTCTGCAAAATATTTTCTCAGTTAATCACTTATTCATTTGATCTGAAAGAAAACTCACATTTTGTCAGAGCCCAAAATGATGTTCAAAAATCCTTTGACTACAAGTTGACTTTTCGCTGGAGGGCAGTCAAAGTGCTCTTATAGCACGGAGGGTCAGAGTGACCAGTGAGTTCCTCTTGTTAACACCTGTGATCAGTGAACCAGGCTGGGACGTGGGGAACTGACAGCCATAATGTAAGCCTCACTGTTGTTTTTGTAGTGGCGACCCCTGGGATCAAAGTGGAGAGGATTAAAGGCATTGTAAAGTGTCCCTCTCATCCCCCTCTCTTGCCTGGTGAAAAGAGAGGGCCCCTAAGCCTGCATGGCTTTTATTGTCATAATCCATACAGTTTCAATTGACTATGGAATGCACTGCCTAAGATGATGATGGTGGTGGTAGGGTGGGGGGGGGCTTCGTATGTGTGTCTGTCGTTGTGAATGTGCATTTACATGTGGCCTCCTTCTGTAATTGTGCACGAGGGCTGCACATTGTATTGATGGACGTGTCCCTGATATTGTAGCCATGGTGACCAGCAGAGACAGAGGCAGTTCTATAACTGCGGTGTTGTCCTAAAGAGTCAGAAGGGGAATACCCATATCCATTCGGGCCAGCTCCCAGAAATGTCCCATGTTTTATCTCCCTTCTTGGTGTCTGGGGGGTAAGTGGGAGGGGGGTTATAGAGAGGCCACTATTTCTGTCCTTTGTTTATGTAAGGAGTGGCAGCGGGGTGTTAGGAAAGCAGAGGAGTCTGGGAATGTTGGGACTACATAGCTTGGGAATAATGCTCATCTGTGGTATGTACTGTATATAGTAGGTTTACTCACACTGTGGAATACGCCTTGCATGAGGTCGTGATCTTTGAGAACAATTCAATCGTGGATTTCAGCTGATTGATTGCCATGTGACATATAAATTGGCATCAGTGGTTGAATTAGTCTAAATGTATTTAGATTTGGGATTAATTTGTCTGGGCAGAAATAATTATTCTTCTGTAATGCTATTAGGCCTGGAACTCAATTTCATGGTCACTTCCTCTCTGTTATTTTCTGTTAATAGATTATTTAGTCTATAAAATGTCAGAAAATATTAAGATATCCACCAATTTCCTAATTAGAAACAAACAGCCCAAAATCCAAATACATTTAATTTACATTTAATTACATTACAATGACATAAACCTAAGAGACGTTTTCAAGGCTGAAAATATTAAATGACATCAAACAACTATTTAGAGCTCAAACAATTAGCTGCCCAATCGAGCTCTTAAACCCTCATCATTGGTGCTGCCATGATAAATTTCTTGTTAGATTGGGTGTCATAGCGTTATCTAATCATTGATTAATGACTTGT
Organism: Amniataba percoides; assembly: GCA_037176925.1. Lineage (NCBI taxonomy): Eukaryota > Metazoa > Chordata > Actinopteri > Centrarchiformes > Terapontidae > Amniataba > Amniataba percoides. Next base: position 2,252,918 of record JBAJHX010000011.1, on the reverse strand, counting down.
AAAAATGCAAATGTAGAAGTATTTGACAGAAAAATTATCCTGCAACTACTGATAACGGATTGTTTGACAAAAATACCAAACATTTTTCTGCTCTGGTTTATCCAATATAAGGATTTACTGCTTTTCTTTGTTTTATATTATTAGTAAATAGAATATTTTTTTTACTGTTGGTCAGACAAACTAAGATATTTGAAGATGTTTCCCTGAGCTCTGGGAAACTTTATTCTTATTTTCTGACACTTTGTAGAGAAAACATGTTACCGATTAACGGATAAAAGGTTGTGCAGATTAATGAGTAATGAAAATAGTCATTGGTTGCAGCAATGCCTGTTTATAGAAGTACACACTGACAACCTTACATTTATTCAACTTACTACAATGAACCGAAATGTGTTTCCATTCTGTGTACATTCACACATGTGCACACACTTCTTGACTGCAGTGAGTTTTCCAAGTGGAGCGTGGACGCTAACCTCTGTTTGTCTCTTCACAGGGACGACATGTCAAGACTGGACAGCTGGCTGCCATCAAAGTCATGGACGTCACGGAGGTAAGGCCGCGCGACATATCGTTTCCGCTTTGACATCACAGTGTATGCTAGTGCAAAGGATGCAAAGAATGCAATTTTGGGGCACCGTTTTACACTATATAAGCAGTTTTACAGCTTGAAAGAAGTTTTTCACCACTAATAGCAAAGACGGCCTGATCTGATAACTTTGATGAATTACAGCACTTACAGCCTGAATGCAATCACGTTTTGGTTTCAAGTGCATGCTTTTGCCGGTACATTGTGTCTTTTCTGTCTTTCCAGAGATTTATAGATGAGGTAGCTGCAAGGTTTTTGGTTGTTTTTTCCCCTCCCGTTGTGTCATAATTTGTGGTTTGTGTGCTGAAAAAAGCATACCAGGACATTATACTTGGATGTATTTAAGTCTTTGTCTGGTTAATATTAAAATCAGTCGACATTCCATCGGATCTGACGTCTAAATGTTTTTGAGCTAACAGAGGAGAAAATGCTATGCTTTGTAATGAGGCCTCCTTCCCCATAATAAACAGCAGGGGAAGGGTAGAGGCAACAGGATGCTTATTGAGTGAAGTGCGTCATTTAGCGGCCAGCAGGCTGCCCTCAGCTGCGGAAGGTCCCGTCTGCAGATGAGAGAGCGCGTACAACCACACATGCACATATGCAGAAACACAAAGCAGAAGGTTGCAGAGTGGCAGTGAAGGCCATCAGGGCCAACCACCCACACGGCCATAATAATGATGGAGGCGCATGGGTGTAACTGTACACACACACACACACATGGGCACACGTGCACCAGTGCACCAGTGACAGACCTCACTCCTGAATGGTGTCTGACGACACCGGAGTTCATCACCTCCCCAGCGTGAGCAAAGTCACCAGCTAAATTTCCCCCATGCATCACCACCCTTATAAGGGCACATTTACCACTGGCATTGTGATCAACACAACCTTGAAAGAGGCTCCTGACGCAGCAGCAGATAGGCCGCGTGCCCCGACTTGCCCGTTGCCACTCCTCACACCTATGAGTTACTATGAGTCAGAGTGACACACTTACCTGATTTGTTATCACGTTTAACCGGTATAGAGCTTATTGCCCAACTGTTTCCTGTTCTGTGTGACAGGATGGTAGGTATGCCCTCTAGGCATGCAGAAGAGCCTCTGTTCAGCACAAATCATTCGTCACATAAAGCAGGTGCCTTCCAAGCCCAAACCTCTTTTACCGTATGTTATGAAGTTGTAGCAGTTTTCCTTTACTTTTTAAAGTCAAAGAGTCTGATATTTAGTGTTTAAGGTAGCATATTCAATACAATTAATGTGACTAAGTGAGTCAAAACGTAATTAATGCAGACGTTCCACTACATAGAACAAGTATGAGTATGAAACTAAGACACTTCTTTTTGTTTTGGGTTTTTTTTTTTTTTTTTTTTTCACCCACATTCATCCTCAAGTCAGCACACCTTGCGACAGAGCTTGGCTGTTAGCTAGCGTACATAATCCTGACTAATATGGAGTGTGTGCCTTTTTTACACCATCTTGGACAGCTATCTAAAGCCAGATTTGTTACCTGAACAGGATTGAATGAATTGCTGCACATTGTCTCTGTTATTACAACAAGTATTTAGCAATATAAAGCAAAAAAAATGTAATAGTCAATAACGAAAAATACATATTAGATGCAGCCCACAGTCACTCGTTTAAAGAACTTAAAGGTATTGCATGAATTCATATCCAGAGTCCGTATATAGAGGTAAAACATCAGTGCGGTTGACCCAACAAACCATGTTCTTGTGTCTTGCTCACACCCAAATACTTCTCCTCACCATGCAGCTGTTACCTGGTCATGGTTGTGGTAGTTTAGTGAGGCCTTGTTGCGTTCTCTCCTCTGTTCTGGCTGTGGAGCTCATCCACAAGCACGCTGGCCTGTCCAGTGTCACTCTGACCCACATTCTCATCCCTGCTCCACATTCTCAAATCCAAACACTTCTCCTCCGTGCCGCCATGCAGCCCTGTAGCTAAAAATGGATGCCTCTCTACTTCGGCTCTATTTTCTTTATATTAAATGCAATACCAATCCTCTGGTGGAATAAACCGGACCACTTGGGCAGATAGTGGCTTTTTGAGCTGCTTACACAATTTGAAAACTAAATGTTGGGGAAAAAAAATCATCACTTAAAGAAAAACGTGTTTTATAGTATTCATATTGTGCATTTGTACAATGCATAAAAATGATGTGACCCACTCCCACAGATTAATCACCTCTTATGTGTATGTGTGTTGCACACTGACACATTGTTTTCCTTCATATCCTCTGTTCTGTCCTTTGACAAAGCTCCACTCCTACTCTTCTCTCTCTGTCTCTTTCCCTCCCTCTCTCTCTCTCTGTTTCCCTGTCTCTCTCTCTGTGTGACACACACCACCATATGATTGTGTCACTCTCTGCCTCACCTCACCACCTGACTTGTGGCAGTGAGGCTTTCGCTGTCGGGAGTGTGATAATCCAACAGCTGCACAGAAGAGAGGGGGTAGATGGGGGAGGGAGGTTGGGAGTGTTGGAGGGGGATGTGGCGGTGGAGCGCACAACAGAAAGGCTTACGTCAACTCAAACGAGTCATGCAGCAGCAGTATGGCTGCCTGCACAGACGGCCAACTGCCATTTTGCCAAAGGTGATGCATGCCTACAATTCAGTCGAGTGATATGAATACAGAGTATCACTTCTTCATTTCACCACATTTTGGCTCTGTGCAGCCTAGTGATAATTTAAAAAATCACTGTTAATGTAAAGGGATAAAAACCCCACATGTTGTAGTCTGCAGTGATAATGCTGCACAGCCACCCCCACCTTTGGTCTCTGTCCCCCTCCTCCACACTGTACTTTCTATAGGAGAGGCCGTGTAACCATAAAGCAAAGCACTTGCGGGCTGATCCCTGCATGTGTTCAATTAGCATGTCACTGTTGATCTTTGTCAAGTTGCTATTGGGTGCAAGCAGGGAGTTAGCGCCGCAGCCAGTTATGACCTTTCTATCAAGATGCGATACTGGACAGGTCTGCTTCTTTTACTTGCACTAAAGGTCATTTCCAGCAGAGACTAAACACTGCATCAAAGCTGTCAAAATGGGCAGCTGATTTTTGCTTTTTTAAACTCTGGACAAACCCACTGATTTCCCAGGTGCACTCTGAAGCTACAGGACCTTTGTGTGATCATGCATTAGTTTTTTTAAAACTTGCTCCATCTGGTTTGTTACTGTCATTATTAAATGATCCTACACTCAGTATGCATGATATTTACTGTGTTTCTACTGGTAAATGGTCATGGTAGGATTTTTAGCTCCCTTCCCAGATATAAACAACTCTTATCAGGATAACATCAGCCTGATACTAATGTATATCTGCAGAGGATTTGCCATTGATCTCATGTATATTTATTTATTTTTTATACAAGGGATTACCGATAATGGCTACTGTGTACATCAACTCACAGTGAGAATCACTCATGCATCATTAATCTCTAAACAAAGGAATCATTTGCTGGTAGACGGACGACTCCTACTGCATTGTTGTATAGCGGAGTCCTAGACGCACGATGAATCAGGCCCGGTCAGGCTGAGATGAAACCGCACCAGGGCGTTGTCACATAGCTTGACACTTGCTATGACCCCAAGTGTGGAAGGGAAATGATTTAGATCTGGAATGAAATGTCGCTTGAGGCCAAATGATGATTGAACAGCAATGCCCACACACTGATTATTGAATTTCATCATATTTTTTTTCCAGTGGGAGCATAAACATAATTTTTTTGTGTATTTGTGTGTGTGTGTGTGTCACTGTGTGCAGGATGAAGAGGAGGAAATTAAACTGGAGATCAATATGCTGAAGAAGTATTCCCACCACCGAAACATAGCCACATATTATGGTGCTTTCATTAAGAAGAGCCCCCCAGGACACGACGACCAGCTATGGGTAAGTCCTCAAATCCATTCAAGAAATTAAAGTTGAGTAAGGAAGGAAATAAGTAGCTGTCATGATTACCTTTTCCACTAAACTTTTTTTTTTCAGTTATTTTAAGCTCTATGATTTTTGTCTTTGTACCTTTACTCTTTTTTGTTGGCAGATTTCTTTAAACTTCTGTGGTCTCACATTAGGCAATGTTTACAAAGGTCATGCAGTAAAGTTATTGTTGGGTCAAACATCGTGGACTTATCTGATGTTTTGTATTCTGATCCTGTTTTTAGCTGGTGATGGAGTTTTGCGGAGCTGGTTCGATCACCGACCTGGTGAAGAACACCAAGGGGAACCAGCTGAAGGAAGACTGGATTGCTTACATCTCCAGAGAAATCCTCAGAGTGAGTTCATTCTCCTCTCCTCTCTTCTCCTCTCCTACCCCCTCCTCTCGCAAAGTTGCTTATTTCCCATGTCTCTCTCTCCTTCTCAGGGTCTGGCCCACCTACATGCCCACCACGTCATCCACAGAGACATCAAAGGCCAGAACGTTCTGTTGACTGAGAATGCTGAAGTCAAACTGGGTCAGTGACGGCAGAGCTTTTTCCATGTGTTTTCAGACTTATTCTCAGATCAGCAGTTGTTTTGTTGTTGATCTGCTGTCAGTTTACATTCAGATATTTCAGGCTTTCCAAACTGAAAGTTGACAGTCTTGTGATGAAATCTTTGGTTGCCAGTTAGAAACAGTGGTCTTAGATTGTTAGTGTGAAGCTACTCGCCCGCTGACTGATTTAAAGCCACTGAAACTTAAGTATTTCTTTGTGTTCATTTAATTTAAAGTTCAGAAACAACAAGTTTTATGTATACATGTGTAATACGGAGTATAATGCAACAGTGCGAGTAAACTATTATTACAGTCGATAAACTGGACTGGAGCACAGATTTGTATGACGTCATGTTTTCTCAAGTGAGATTTGCCCACTTAAAAGCTTTAAGAAAATAAAGGGCAAGCAGACACACATGAAACTCTAATGTGAAATAATCAAAATGGTTCTTTCATAGAGATCTCATCATATTTCTCATAGTAAGAAATGATTTAAAAAAAAGGCCTTTAAAGCTTCAAAACTGTGTCACACCACATTTTCAAAAGAGTGTGATGACTGATTCCTGTAATCTGACATTCATTAAAAGTGATTTTATTTTATATATTGACTGCGGTCACTCCGATCCTTCTCCGTAGTTGATTTTGGTGTGAGTGCTCAGCTGGATCGGACAGTGGGGAGGAGAAATACCTTTATTGGGACGCCCTACTGGATGGCCCCAGAGGTCATCGCCTGTGACGAGAACCCAGACGCGACATACGATTACAGAGTAAGAGAGTCCGTGGATGTCCCAAGCACTCCAAATTTACATTATGTAATTGTATGAGACAGGTGCATTGTACCTGTGAATGCCTGATGTGTCTGAGCACGTGTGCCTGCTGTGGTTTTGATTAATGGGTGTTGTCTTCTCTTGCAGAGTGATCTTTGGTCTTGTGGTATCACTGCTATTGAGATGGCTGAAGGAGCACCACGTGAGTACCGGTTTCTCTTAGCGTCAGTGTTTTTCTGTAGCTTCAGTCTCTTGTGTTGTTATTGATGTTCCTTGTGTGTGTGTCTTCTTCTAGCGCTTTGTGACATGCACCCGATGCGTGCGCTCTTCCTCATTCCAAGAAACCCTCCCCCCAGGCTCAAATCGAAAAAATGGTGAGTACCACACAGAAAGGATGCGTTTTTTTCTGTGCATGTGTTAGCATTTTGATATGTTCTGATCCTCTTTTCACACTAATAAATTCTGACATATGAGATTTTTATAAGAGATGTTATGCATAGATTTCCTCCTTGGCTTCTTTATGTGCATACTGTGTATTTTGATTTTATCTCTGACCTCAGACTAGCCAGCTACAGAGGCTTTGGAAACATAAGCTTGGCCTTTCCTCTGTGCTTTGCTGCTGAGTTGAACATCTGTGGTACACCTGCTTTGGCAGGCTCAGCCTTTCTTGGCACACACTGCGGTGCTGCTCCGGACGCACTGCAGGAAAAAAATGACTTAAGTCGAGATATGAATTAGTTTCCTTTTTAACAGACATGCCATAGATTGGCTCGTGCATTAGCGTAGATCCTGTCTTGCGTTAAATAATAGATTGTTTTGCTTTTAGGTCCTTTCTTTTTGTAACGGTTGGATTGAAACTGAAATAATCCCTCTCCTCATTGGCAGCAGGTGCAACGGTGATGATAATTTCATTGTACTGCACCACATATTTCAGAGCTTTCATGGTATATATGTGATGAAAGGTTCAATGCTGCCTGTCCACACATATAAACCTCAATTTGCACTGAGAAACCAGAGGCTGCTGTCATGCTGTGCAGAGTTTCAGGAACATGAAGTGTTGTTAGGACCGGTGGGTAATTTGGACTCAGAGCTCGTTTGCAGAAATGTCCGTTTTACTTAGGCTCCTCGGACGTGCTCAATCCTTTCACGGCTCAAATATTTATCTGGCACCCACTGTCTCTTTGTATACGTCACCCTCTCTGTCACACATTATTTCTCTCTGTTGACCTCCTCTTCAATCCCCACAGGTCCAAAAAGTTTTTCAGCTTCATCGAGGGCTGCCTGGTGAAGAACTACACGCAGCGCCCCCCAACGGAGCAGCTGCTAAAGCACCCTTTCATCAGAGACCAGCCCAACGAGAGACAAGTCCGCATTCAGCTCAAAGACCACATCGACCGCACCAAGAAGAAGAGGGGAGAGAAGGGTGCGTCTGTCTATGTCCTCGCGTGCCAACTTTGCTTCTCTTTTCTGTTTTATTTGTCACAGTTTCTGGTGTGTTTATAGCTGCACCAAGTGCACTTTGAGTTTGACTTATTCATGTGACTTGTGCAGATGAGACAGAGTACGAGTACTCCGGCAGTGAGGAGGAGGAAGAGGATCCCCCAGAGCAGGAGGGAGAGCCCAGGTATGGTCTTGTAGTGGCAGCAGGTGTATCTGCTCATTGGAAGGAATTATAAACCAAACGGTGCCTGTAATCTAACCGCTATGTCCCAATTCCTCCCATCATCCAGCTCCATTGTCAATGTACCGGGCGAGTCAACTCTGCGCCGCGACTTCATCCGCTTGCAGCAGGAGAACAAGGAGCGGTCAGAGGCGCTCCGTCGCCAGCAGCTGCTTCAGGAGCAGCAGCTCCGGGAGCAGGAGGAGTACAAGCGCCAACTACTGGCTGAGAGGCAGAAACGCATTGAGCAACAGAAGGAGCAGAGGAGGCGGTTGGAAGAGGTAGGATGATATCTTCTCTAAGACCTTTTTTTATGTAGTTGTATGTTCAAGAGTTGAAGCTCATCAGACAGCTGTAAATCCAGTTTTTGTTGAGAAATATTGACCCTTCTTTGTCTCCTGTGCCCACAGCAACAACGTCGTGAACGGGAGATGAGAAGGCAACAGGAGCGCGAGCAGCGTCGCCGCGAGCAAGAGGACAAGAGGCGCATTGAGGAGATGGACCGTAGACGTAAAGAAGAGGAGGAACGCCGGCGGGCCGAGGATGAGAAGAGAAGGAACGATCGCGAACAGGTCAGTTTTGAAATATTTTTACTTCAGATGCCTTCAGTGTTTCATCAGGTGAAGACATTCTAAGACCTCCAGCAAAGTAATTTTGCATTTGACTCCACCAGAATGTTTTACAAAATGCCTTAATGAGGTTTTCATGAGAAACAACAAAATGGTGTTTTAGCTAAATAATCAAATAGAGCACATGTACAACTGTTCAGTACTTGAATTACTACAATGCAACTTAGCATGATGTGAAAAGAAATAAAGCTGTAGGATGTGGGAAGAACAGAAACAAACTTGGTAGATTCTTGTGCTGTCAGGGAGCTCAGAAAAGATTTTAAGGTGGCACACTAGCCGTATTGCCAAATTAGAGGCTGACTGTTGTGTGCTGCTGGCCAAAATGTTTCCTGTAAGACTTTGAAATCAGCATTCAAATGGGACAAGCAAACAAGGAAAGGAAAAAAATGTAACGCTGAATATTGAATTTCATCTCTCGATTTTCTTTCTTTGGACATCCATTAACTTCCACTGGCTGCTTTGCTTTGCTTTGATTGACAGGAGTACATCAGGCGTCAGCTGGAGGAGGAGCAGAGGCACCTGGAGATGCTGCAGGAGCAGTTGCTCCGTGAACAGGCGATGCTGCTGGTCAGTTACACACACCACTTATATCCTCCATATTGTGCAGTTATATGCTATAATTCAGCTAGTCACTGCGATTGATCACTGATGTTCTCTTTACAGACTGGTTTTAGCTGTATTGTTTAATTATGCTAAATTTGGGGCACCATCTTCAGATCATCAAATATTTAAGTAATTTCCAACGAACTAAACCTTTGTATTTTTATGTTTTGTTTCATTCATTCTATTTGATTCAGTGCCATGCATTGTCCTTGTAATATGGTAGTTGCAGGTTGGTAGGTTGTTACACAAAGCACAGCTTCAGAGTGATGCAAGTTAAAACACGCTAAACGTAAATAAAATGTAGTTACCGGAGTGCAAAAGAGGCAAATGTAGTCGTTTTCAATGTGTTTTAAAGAAAGGATTGAAAAGATTTTTGCTCAGCCTGAGTTTGTCAGGCTGCCAGCTCTCCCGTCTCTTCTCACCCCCTCGAATCAACCCCACGCTCTGCAACAGGAGTTCAAGTGGCGGGAGCTTGAGGAGCAGCGCAAAGCCGAGCGACTCCACAAGCGCCTTCAGCAGGAGCAGGCCTACCTGCTGTCGCTCCAACACGATCCCAAACCGCAACCTGGCGACAAGACCAAACCCCCTTCAGACTATAGCAAACCTCCACAGGCCTCCACCCTGCCCCCTGACAGAGTCCTCCCCACAACCCCTCAAGCTCAGGTCCTTGAAGTCACTCCTTCCATAGCAAGAGGCGCTTGTGAGCCCTCCGGAGCCCTTCAGACAATCCCCTCAGACAGTGCTAAATCCCAGGCTACAGTGCCAGAGAAGACTGACGCTGACGAGGCCTGCCCCAGCCCGCTCCCAAACTCCCCCAGCCCCCTGCAGACTGAAAACCCCACTGACTCTGAGCCTCCCCAGGCAGAAAGTGTGGAGCCCGATAGGCCGGTAGAGCCCATCAGTAATCCTCCTCAGCCTATCAGAGAGGTGAACCTCCTCCTTGGATCTGCCTTACTCCTCTGCTTGCTCTTTCCAGTTTCTTCTCGCTTGTCCTCACACAGCCTCGGCGACCGTGACGATAGAGGTGGTGCGAGCAGCAAATAATGGTTTTCTGTCGGCCAAATAGTCACGTTTTAATTTGGCGCTTTCTGCTCTGGATGCTGCAGTGTTATTCCGAAGCAGTAACTAATTTGTCACAGCATAGGGCCCTCTCAGCCAGACCCTTTTGAATGAAACGCGTAGGGGGTAGTCTGAGAATGGAAACCGACAGGCTCGCAACCACCAGCAAGCAGCCTTTTTAAGTCCTGAATAAAACAGAGCTGTTGTCCACCACACTGTCTTGGCACTCGCTCTCACTTGCACTGTTGCCGGTCTCCCCGACTACTAAAACCATTAGTTTGAAATATTCTTGTCTTAATTTTCACTTGACGCAGGCAGAGCAAGAGTAAGAGAAATAATGAGGAAAACATGGTTGAAAAATAAGCAACATTACATCTTTCACATGAGCACCATATATATATTTTTTAGCTCCCATACTTTTTCTTTGACCCACTGTCATTTGACACCTGGCTCATCAAAAGGGAAGAAAAGCAAGTGCTTCTTTCATCCTTTTCTCTTAGACGTGTTCCTCCTCAGAACAATACAGAACCACAAGTGTTTGGAATTTCTCTTGATCTTGGATGACCGACCTGTGAAATTCTTCACTGTGGCTGTTTTTGACTATGATTTGTGTGGATTGGGCTGTTGCATGTCGATGGCTGAGGCCCAAACTAACAAGCGGGACACCCGAGCGGTGTCTCCTGTCATCAGCAGGGCTGTTCCGTGTCATTAACAATGATCTTTCCCACCACGTATCGTTCAGATGTGTTTTCAAGGACGTATTTGTTTGAAAGAGTCCTGTCCCTACTTCTGTCTGTGCAATGTACCTGTGTCTGTACGGCCGCCTTGAATGGGCTTCACGCATGTTTCATATCATTCCTCCAGATGTCTTTATTGTTGTTTTGTCAGTCAAATGTAAAGGTTTCTGAGTGCAACAAAAGACTCCTAAGGGACAACAATATCATTAAAAAAACAAGGAGCTGGGAACCATTTTCAATCAGAAAGGAATTCGGTTAATTCAGACTTAAAATCTGTGTCCAAGAAAACACATTTATCTAAGTAATATCAAATATCATAATCGATACAGATTCTTATCTTTGCTGCTGTTATTTAAACTTCAAATGTGGTTCCCCTCTACTTGGTTTTTATCTATTTATGCGAAAGTATTTCCCCGGACCCTCATTCCATCTCTGTCCTGTACCGTTCCCTCATCCCAGGCTGACGAGCGGTACCGTAAAAACATTCAGGGCTCCCCTCAGACCGCCCCTCCTCCCAAGCAGCCCCCTCTGCCTCCCCGCTCCTCTGAACCGTTCTCCAATGGGGGCTCCTCCGAGGCCTCCGCCATGCACCGGCCCATGGAGCCTCAGGTAACTCCTCTCCTCCTCCCCTCCTCTTTCTCCTCTTCCTCCTCTTCTTCCCTTCTCGCTGGATTTGTGTGCTCACAGGTTTGGTCAAAAGCAGTCAAGTGTACATGAAGATTATTTAACTGTCGGACCCACGTTTTAGCCCTTATTCACACCTTATGTGCGGCAAACATTTGGCACCATAGAAATAGTTAACAACAAAGTCTGTCAAGTCTGTTAAACACACATCATGGTAATCACATGCATACTGATCACCACAAAAAAGCAAGTTAATATTGCAGAGAAGAGAATTGTTTGTCATTCAGCTCTGGACTTTGAAGACTCAAGTACTGCACTGTAGTGCAGTCACCAACTCCCCTGTGTTCTCATCAGTGGTCTCACACCTATCTATAAATATCGTGTTGTTCAATATGTCCCCTTTTGTTTGTGTTTTGACAAATTATCTGACATTTTTCCTTTGTAGAATCTTCAAAATTTTTGCTTTTAATATCAAACACATCCTTATTTTATTGCCTATGACCAGCCTGAGTTTGAAACCACTGATCTAAACCAGGGATATACATTAAGAGCTGGGTATTTTTAAATGGCCACCACAGAGGCTTGTGTGTGTTTACAAAGTTCTTCATCACTGAACAGTCAAAAAATGAATGATTTTCTACTTTATGCTACTAAAATTAAACCAATATGATTTTATACTCAAAATAACTCTGACTTGTCAACAGTTATCTTAAGGGAATACTTAAAGTTTTAGGAAATACGCTTATTTCCAGTGTTCTCAATATCATTCGGAATATCAACCGGCCGCTGCCGGCAGTAAACTTAGCTTACCATTACGACTGAAAACAGAAGGAAACGGCTTGCCCACCTCTGTTAGAAGGGAACAAAATCTGATGAGCATCACCTCTAAAGCTCAGTAATAATGTCTCCTTTGTTTAATCCATCCACAAAAAACAAAGTTTAAAAGAACAATTTGTAGTTTTAACCTCATATTTTCTGAGATGAGAATATTCTCGAACTCCATGCAAGAAAGCAAATAAGCGTATTTCCCTGAACGTTAAACTATTCCTTTAAGCATCTGCATCAGTCTAAAGCTCGGACAACGAATCTGAGCGAAACACATCATCGTGTCGTGTTGTGCTCTGTCTGCTGTATGCATGTGTAAAAACCTAAGCACATGTATGTGAAAAGCCACACACATCTTCCCTCATGTCTCACTGTGTTGTCTGCTTGTTTCACCTCCCCTCCTCCTCCTCCCTCCCTCCCTCCCTCCCTCCCCTCCTCCTCCTCTTCCTCCTTTTGTCCTCCCTCCCTCACTCCCTAAAAGGTCCAGTGGTCCCACCTGGCTGCTCTAAAAAGTAGCAACAGCGCCGCCCCCCCTCCTCCTCCTCCGCCCGTGGTCTCTCGCTCCCAGTCCTTCAGCGAGCCCGGTGGGGTGACCTCTAGCTTTGCACAACTCCACTTGCGCTCCCAGGACCCCCACCATCACCACCACCACCCATCGCCCGCACGCACTGACTCCCATCCCCAACCTCCCCTCCACCACCCTCAGGCCCACACTAGGGCCGAACACCAGGCAAGCGGCGAGGAGGTGCCTCCCAAGGTAAGGAGCCGACGAGGGCACCCTCCCCAATCCCTTTCCCGACCTCGACTCTCGTCTCCCTCATTCGCCTCATCCGATCACTCATCACGCCACTCAACCACAACCTGTCTGTCTGTCTGTCTGTCTGTCTGTCTGTCTGTCTGTGGGCTTGCTTGCATTGAGTCTCATTTCCACAACATCA
>JBAJHX010000011.1:2210375-2221311 GCA_037176925.1 Amniataba percoides | reverse complement strand
CGGCGGCCCTCGGAGCCCCTCTGCGCTTTAACGAGCGACTCGACCGCCCCAGTGGGAAGAAGCATACGGACCTTAATTACCAGGTAGAATGTGAGGGGGGTGGGGGGGTCTGTCGGCCCCATTGCTAACAGCACACAGTTTTTTTTTTTGTTTTTTTTTAAACGGTTCACCCTCTGTTCCCCCTTAGATTAATGTGCTGTGGCGTGGCCCTATAAAACACACTGGGGCCAGACAAAAAAAAACCGCGGGAGTCCATCAATTAGGGTGAGAGGCCCCATCGGCTCCTTTGCGTCAGCCCGTCTGCGCCTCGGCCCCAACTGCCCCGAGACGGCCGGAGTCGGTGTCGGCGACTCGGGCTCGAGGGCCTCACGCCGTTGGCTCAGGGTGGCTTAGGCAAATGTTTTCCTAGGAAAAAAAAGGTGAAAATGTCACATTTTCCTAAAATGACAGTCAGCGTTGACAAATTATCAGGTAACAACAGAGCCAGAATGCAAATGTGTCACTTTGCAAATGATTTCCCAGGCATCTCTCTGCAAATATGTCCCTGCCCTTAAGGGATTTACCCAGTTTCCCTGAACCCAACGTGTTTTGTAAGCGTCATTTCGACACGCGTAACAACAGTTAACGAGGTTTTAGGCTCCGGTACGGCGGAGGCCGCGTTTTAAAGCGATTCAGCACGACGGCCTATTTTCCGTCTCACCCTCCGTCCTCTTTTCTGTCTCTTTCTTTAGGCACCGATGAGTCGAGCTTTGTGAGAGGGCAGCGGTCAGCCTCGCGTGCTGGATGTCTGTGACAGATCCATGGGCCAGAAGGACCATGTGGAGGCGGGAGTCGGCCACATCCTCGACCCGGGGCTGGATTTGGAGTATCTCCACGTAGCGGGGGCCGACCGGCAGGCTGGCGGCGGCGACGGGCCCCCCGCTATGGAGGAGCAGGGGGAGAGCTCCGGCGACAGAAGCGCCGCCGATTCCCCTCCGCCCGCAGCGGCGGAGGAAAACGCCGGGTCCGACTCAGAGAGCGAGCCGGCGCCGCTCGCCGCCGGTCCCGACCCGGACGGAGGAGAGGGAGGGCTAACTCACAGTAAGAACGCCCACCAGCCGCTCTGTCGGACCCAGTGCGTGGACCTGGGCACCGAAGGTCCTCCCGAGCTCCCGTCTGAACTCTCGTCGGAGCTCGAGCTCGACACCCCCGCCCGGTCCTCACCCAGCTCCCCGCGCAAGCGCCCGCCCGAGCCGCCGGCCGAGCCCTCCACGTCAGAGCCGACGTCCGAGGCCGGCGGGAAGGAGTACCGGGCGAAGCTGGAGTTTGCCCTGAAGCTGGGCTACTCCGAGGAGACGGTGCGGCTGGTGCTGTCCAAGCTGGGCCCCGACACCCTCATCAACGACATACTGGGAGAGCTCGTCAAACTGGGCACCAAGTCGGACGGCGAGCAGCCGACCGCGTCGTTAGCCTCTACCTCGTCGTCTTCGTCCTCCTCTTCCTCTTTCGGCTGTTCCGATTTGCCGGACGGCCAGAGGTCGGACTCGCCCCGTCCCTCCGAGTCTCCGTGCGACCAGGATAACCTGCGGCCGATTGTGGTGGACGGCAGTAACGTGGCCATGAGGTGAGCGGCTTTTTGGTTTGATTGAGTGCAGTTCAGCCACCGATCGACACGGCAGAATTTTACGTCCTGAAAAGCGTACAGAACTACGCTATAAAACCCCCAAATGTTAATTTGCTGCCTGTTAACTATGCCCCGTAGCCACGGGAACAAGGAAGTGTTTTCCTGCCAAGGGATCCGGCTGGCGGTCGATTGGTTCCTAGAGCGCGGCCATCACGACGTCACAGTGTTTGTGCCCGCGTGGAGGAAGGAGCAGTCCCGCCCCGATGCCCCCATAACAGGTCGGTGCAACAGGCCGTTTGACACACACACACACACACGCACGCACAGCTGACGAAGCTGCAAGGTTATTCCAGATCGGCGTTTGTCTTAACTTTACCCTCACTGCTTCTCCCACGCAGATCAGGAGATCTTGCGTCGCCTAGAGAAGGAAAAGATCCTGGTCTTCACTCCTTCGCGACGCGTCCAAGGCCGGCGCGTGGTTTGCTACGACGACCGCTTCATCGTCAAGCTGGCCTACGAGTCAGACGGCATCATCGTCTCCAACGACAACTACAGAGACCTGGCTAACGAGAAGCCAGAGTGGAAGAAGTTCATCGACGAGCGGTTGCTCATGTACTCCTTCGTCAACGACAAGTAAGCGGGAGAACGACTGATGTTTTTCCTCGACTTAAAAGGAATAGATTAAAAGGAATAGCAAATTTACAGTTCCCTCAGTCAGTTGACACTAGCAATGAGAGATGTAAAATAAAGACTATGCAACAACTTTTTAAAAATCCTCCCGTCCCGGCTCTCAGGTTCATGCCCCCCGACGACCCTCTCGGTCGTCACGGCCCCAGCTTAGACAACTTCTTGAGGAAAAGACCCGTCATGCCTGAGCAGAAGAAACAGCCCTGCCCGTACGGTGAGGACACGGAGGCGCACAAAACTCCAGCTTTTTTTAATCTTTTTTTTTTTTTTAAACAAACTCAACATTTGCAAATATGACCGCAAACATTATGTACATTGTCTTGGCCTGTAGTATAATTCTGTTTGCCGCTTCTGTGTATTTGTTACGGAATGAAACTGAGAGCTTACGTCTCTTTGCTCCAGGAAAGAAGTGCACTTACGGCCACAAGTGTAAGTACTACCACCCGGAGAGAGGCGCTCAGCCTCAGCGCGCCGTGGCCGACGAGCTGCGTGCCAGCGCCAAGACCTGCGTCACCGCAAAGAACCAGGGGGACGCCGGGCTGGTGAAGAGCCACAGCGTGCCAGCCGGCGGCACGGAGGCGAAGAAAGGCGCCCCGAAAAGGCAGTCGGACCCCAGCGTCCGAGCGCTGTCCTACAGCGATGCCGAGGAGAAGCTGCTGGCGAAGGGGAGAGCGGAAAGCCAGAAGAACAGCGTGCGTGGCAGCGGCGGGACTATACCAGCCCCGGGAGGCGGAGCTTCATGTAGTCTTAGCCTCCCCCAGGAACAACAGTCCAGAGCGGCGACTCCTCACGGTCTCCCCGCCTCCGGCCACGACCTTTACCCTCACTGCGAGTCTCCCGACTTAAGCTACTACTCGGTGACGCGCGCTTACTCCGGCCTGAGCCTCTCCTCCAGACGCAGCCCGGACCGTCGCTTCCCCAACGACACGGACCCGCGGCCGGGCTCGATGGGCTCGACGGGCTCGGCGGGCTCCGAATGCGGCAGCGAAAGCAGCGCGAGCTGCGGCAGCGGCTGCGACTCTTACGGCGAGAGGCCGTGTCCCGGCTGCCCCGCAGATCCTCTACTGGAGGACGGCGTCCATTTTGCCAACCCTCACAGCCGCTCGTATCCCCACCACGCCGCCTCAAACCACGAACTCTGCGGCCTCCACCCTGCAGATTACACAAATATCCAACACAGCCACTCTTCTAACACCGGAGTACACGGCTACCACCCGAGCGTGGCGCGCGGGCAGAGCCGCGCCCACGATCAGCCACCGGAAGCCCCCCCAAAGCGTCCTCTTTACCCCCTGCCCCCTCACCTCCAGCACCAGCCGCTCGCCGCGCGCTCCAGCTGCCCAGGCGACTATCACTCCCTGCCGCAGTCTAGCCCTCTCGGCCGCCGCCTGGCTCCCACGCGGGCGGAGAGCGCGTCGGACTCGCACCTGTACGAACACCTCTCCACGTCGCACCACCACCACCACCACCGGACAAAAGCTCTCTCCAGCTGGGACGCGTACTACAGACAGCCGCCTCCTCCGCCGCCGTCCGGGTACGAGCCGTCCGCCTATCAGAGCCTGCCGGACACCCGCCAGTCGTCCTGGCACGCCCCTCCCTGGGCGCAGGACGGCTACGCCCAGCACCACTCCTCTCACCCGGCCCTCCACCCGTCCCCGACGCATTATTTAAACCACCCGCCGCCCCCGGCCCACTCTCCTCACCCGCCTCACCCGACCGGCAGCTCTCTCCCTCCGTACCCGC
This sequence comes from Amniataba percoides, assembly GCA_037176925.1. Lineage (NCBI taxonomy): Eukaryota > Metazoa > Chordata > Actinopteri > Centrarchiformes > Terapontidae > Amniataba > Amniataba percoides. Next base: position 2,217,281 of record JBAJHX010000011.1, on the reverse strand, counting down.
CCCACAGCGCTCACCTCACAGTGCCCTCCCACGCGCCCCCCCCCTACGTGCCGCAGCATCCGGAGTCCCCCGCGCACGGCCGCTACGGGGACGCGAGGGAGAAGGCGTACGTCAACCTGTGCAACATCTTCCCCTCGGAGCTGGTGTGCCGGGTGATGGCCAGGAGCCCCCACGTCACGGACCCCCAGCAGCTGGCGGCCGCCATCCTCGCAGAGAAAGCCCAAACGCGCTACTGAAGGACAAAGGGAAACGCGATCTCCCATTAGGAAACGGCGGCAGTTACGTAGTCCGAGCAGAACGCAAAGGGTGGATCTTTGCATCAGCGGAGCGACCGCACTGCGGGACGTTGGGTTTGCACGGTGTAATTTTAAATACTGAAATGCTTTTCAGGTCGTCTGCGAGGAGAGGAGCTTTTTCTTTTCTCGCGGCATTAATGAGATGAAGTTTCAAATGCTGAAGATAATCCAAATCCAGCTCAGGTCACCGCGCGGCGAGAAGCAAATCAACTCGGCTAATTAAGAAGTGTAGAGAGAGCAAGTCGTCGGACGAAACGTACGACACAAAGCGGTGACTCGCGGTGATCGTTTGAGACCCGTCCAGGTCGTTTGCTTTTATTTATTTATTTAGTAGGTTATTATATGTACGGTTCACACGCAGGACCGGTTATGCATCAAATTCAAAAGGCACTTTTTTGCGTTTGTATCACAGCTGAATCAGAACCTCGTGGCTTCGTATCGCAGGCGTCAAATGCGACCGACACGAAAGGATGACGGCAGATTCTGCTTTGTAGGGACTACACCCTTTCTCGCAGACCTGAGAGTCAAACAGAGTTTGAAACTTTCTCCTTGTGTAAAGTGCCAGGTGAATGGGATTTTTGTTCTTCATAGTAATAAAGAAAGTGTGGAATAAATCCTGAAACTTAATTCAGATATTTCCGGTCATTTTCTTACTCTTCCTTACCTGGTACTCGTTATCACACGGCGGTTTCACACTGCTGTTTGACCAAGGACTGCGTATTATATCAATCTCTGCGTGCGGCGCGGCCCGTCGCGGGGTCGTCCGATTTGAGACGACGTCAGTATTTCGGTCAGAGTCGTAGCTGTAGAGACGGGTGACCCTGTCGCGTGTACCTTAGTTTTAGTAAGGGACATCTCTCTCTCTCTCTCTCTCTCTTTCTCTTTGTCTCTGTCTCTCTCTCTGTCTCTCTCTCTCTCTCTCTGGCCCTTTATTTTGGGTCACCTCTGGTATCTGCTACAGACAGACAACACGTCAGTAAATCCAACACGTACGTAGCGTAAATATATTTAATAGATTTCGCCGCCGCGCTTTCGGCCGACGGCGCCGACCGTCGTCTGTAGCAGATTCCGGCCGAATCCACGCTAGACGGAGAAAAATCTCGTTCGATACAAATTGTATCATTAACTAAGTCGCTGATGTTATATACAGTACACGGACTCGTCGATCTGTATTTATCAAACACTCTCGACGTATCGCTGTACGGCGAAGCGACAACAGTCGCGTTCCAACTTTTTAACCTTGTGGAAATTGCTTCGAGACAATGATTTCACATACGTTATGAAACTAAAGAAGTCGACCACCTACTACGTTTAGGCACCGCGACTTCTTTACCTGCGCTTTTGGGTTCGAAGCTGGCTTATTTTCAACAGGAGTTCCGGTTAAATCGCGTACGAGAGCCGTAAGCTTCGGTTTACCGTTTAACATTCGAGAGCGGAGCCGTTTTCTCTCTGTTTTCTCTCTTTTTTTTTTTTAAAGCTTCTTTATTAAAGTCAGGAAGTGGAAATTCTTTTCGAGTAATATTATAAAACTTTACGCTTGAAATAATAGAGGATTAAGTAATCTATTGTTTCTGTAAAATCAACCACGTGTGACAGTTTTACATTTGGGTCGATCCCACATCCCACGGCGGCCATTTCGAACGGCTTCGTCGGGCGCGGCAGGCCGAAACTCGGTCGTATTTCACCGGGCGGCAGAGCCCGCCCAAATGCGAGCGAGTTAAAAAACGGCCGCCGTCGAATTAAAACTCCCACAGAGCGAGCCAGCTTCATAAAAGCCCACCCGGTTTCTTTCCCGTTCCGGCGCGTCGCACTGTACAAATGTCGAACAGTCGTACGAGAACACGCGAGAGAGACCCTTTCGCGCGTATCGAAGAAGCGCCTTCTCTCTGGCCTCCCGGCACCGTGTGTCGGGGGCCGCCCGAGCGTGGGCCCAAAGTAATGCCTCTTCACGGCACTGTGCTTACGACACATCCGATAATCTGAACTATGTTCAGCTAACCGTTACGCACGTTTCGCTCGGTGTACATAGCCGCGTTTCGGTCCAGGAAGTCGCTCGACGCTTCCTCATTCCTCATCGTTTTTCTGCTCGTTAACGTTTTATCGCCTATATCGGTTAGCGTCAATTTCAGTACTTTCCTTTGACGTACAATATAACTAAAGTTTTTTCTAGACGTCTCGACGTTCGGGACGCGCGTTCTCGGACGCGCCCCGCGACGCCGACGACGAAAAGCATTACGAGAAACCGATTTCTGTAGGTATCACAGAGTTATACAGGTCACGACTGCGACAGAAGGATAAATCCCGTTTCACATGATATTTACGTTTTGCAGGTAGAATAAGTGTAAGTAATTATTATTGTTTTGATTTGTTTTGTATTGATTATTGTAACATTTTCAACTGTGTCTGTGATTGTTAATTAAAGAGAGTACTGCTATAAAACATGTGGTTGTTGGAACATCAGTTGTTGGAATAAAGAAATAAAGAAATAAATAGGGTCTGAATGAAGACAATAGATAGCATTTCTGATGACGTTTTTTAAAATATGTTGACACATAGGAAAAATGAGCACGCGCAGGTTTTTTTGTGGCTTTGATTCAAGCGTGGCGAATGCGCATTTGCGAAAGTAAAAGACGCACAAGATCCAGGTGAGGAGTTCATATTATTTTACACGTCACGTTTAGAATCTTAATCTATTTTGCCGTTACACGGATACGTTCATTCAACTATCCTGTGAAAAACACTCAAATTTAAAGCAAAAATAAATGTTGTACATTTCTACCGTTTGCTGAAAATGTATCCAACTATTGTCGTTTTGTGTGCGAAAAAGGTACCGTAACAGAATCGCGCCCTTACCCGAATCGTTTTGGTCGAAATATTAAATAAATTTCAATAAACACACTTTTTTTTTCGGGCTCTGACACATTGCGGTGCGGAGCATTATGCGGAGTGACATTGAACGACGTGTCAAAAAAGGCTTTCTTACTTGTAAATCACAACGATATCAATTAAAGCGCGGAGGAAACGCTATCGGGAAGAGTCTCAAGAGTTTCGAGAGAGTTCTGAAAAGGTACGTCAGAATTAGGCTAAAATATATAAATAATAAGACTTCGGAGCACGGTCCTCCTCGGTATAACTTGTTAAATATTAAAGCAAATGCGATTAAAAAGGACAATGACAAAGAAAAAAAGAAGTTCCCGATTTTCACGTCACACCGTATGACAATTTTAGGAACCAACATGGCAAATTCACGTATAAATACATATTTTAACGCAAAATTTCAAAGAACATTTATATATCCATAAAGCGTAGAGTCACAGCAACTCAAATAAACACTTTTTAGTTGTTTCAGGCTTATTTGTCATCCACACTAGAAACAAGCACTCAATGTTAGACAGAAGAAGGTTGAGCCGGCTTAATTAAGGCGAGTTAGTTTTGTGGTGGTGGTGGTGGTGGTGGTGGGGGGGGGGGTAATTGCTCGTCACTGGCGTTTTTCCGCGCAACCAATAGGAGAGGAGAGCCGGCGCCGGTCACGCCTCCCGTCAATCGCCCGAGTGAAATCAGGTGGGGCCAATCAGCCAAGTCGGAGTCAGCTGGGACCGCGGGGAGGTATATAACCGAGCGCAGTTCAAGCGTCAGTCTCTTAGCGTGAAGACTCAACCTGCGTGAGTCTACGGAGAGAGGCTACAGACTACCTAGTCTGCCTCTGTCTTCTCAGGTGAGTATCACCAACGCACATTGCGTGTCACAGCTTCCGCTTCGGGCTCTCGTCATTTACACGCTAACCGCTCCAACTCTCTCCCCCGCAGGTCTCCCCGTGCGCTCCTTCAAACTTCTACAGACGATTCGCAACGCGGCGGCGGCGGCGCGTCCGGAGCCGGGCGCTCAATCTAAGTCTTCTGCTCTTTGCGTTTGTCTTTAGGAGAAGAACAAGTCAGCCGGTCCTTGAAACTTTTACACAAGATCCGCAACGCGGTCGGGTTTCAACCGGCCCGCTCTGCGTGCGAAAGATCAGCACGCTGCCAGTTTCTTCTCAGGTCAGTTTTCTTTTTCACGCACATTGCGTCTCACGCAATTTACACCCTTCCCGACCCGGCGGAGCGCACGGCCTCCGCTCGTTTACACGCCGAGCGCTCCGACTTTCTCCTGGCAGGTGCGTCTGGATTCGGGCGCTTAATCTAACCGTTTTCCTTTTTGTCTTTAGGGGCAGAAGAAGTCGGCCGCTCCGCAATGTTTTTGGGCTTCAACTGGCTCGCTCGTTATCAGGTCAGTTTTCTTTTTCTCTGTGCCGCACCTCTCTCCCGGCAGGCCAAACTCTGAAAGTTTTGTCGAGCGTCTTTGCAATTTGAACAAACAATTGAAGACTGCGTTGCTCAGAAAACACCCGGGTGCTTAATGCGACTGTGCTTCTTTGTCTTTAGGAGCAGAAGAAGTCAGCCGGCTACCGACGGCCCATCCTGCCTGTTTGTTTTCCTCTGAAATGCACATTGCGTGTCACGCTAACTGCTGCTCTCTCCTGGCAGGTGCGTTCCTCAAGCGGCCCTGCCCTCTTCATAATTTGAACAGACAACTGAAGAGTCTGTTGTTCAGAAAACCTGGGTGCTTAATCTAACTCTTCTTTGTTTTTTAGGGGTAGAAGAAATCAGCAGCTATTTCAAAGCTCTACAGACGATCCACGGTGCGTTTGGGCTTCGGCCGGCCACCGCTCTGTGTGTTTATTTTCTCCGTAATACACTGTGCCTGACCTGGTTTGGCTCTTATCTCACACGCTAACTGTGGCAACGCTTTACCGGCAGGTCTCTGAAAGTTCTGCGGAGGTCCTTAATCTAAATTTTCTCCTCTTTGTCTTTAGGGGTAGAAGAAGTCGGCCGGTCCTTCAAAGCTCTACGGATCGATCCACGGCGCGTTTCTTCTCAGGTCAGTTTTTTCTGTAATGCACATTGTGTGACACAAATTCCAAGCTTCCTGACCTGGTTTGGCTCTTAAGTCACACGCTAACCGCCGCAACTCTCTCCCGGCAGGTCTGCCTTCAAACCTCCACGGACGATCCGCAATGTGTTTGGCTTCAACTGGCAGCTGCTGCTACCAACTCTGCACAGGTCTTTTTTTTTGTTTTTTTTTTTTAAATGTGTAATGCACATTGCGTTTGCTTTGGGCTGTTATTTGACACGCAAACTGCCTAACTGTTACGTTTGTCATTGTTTTGCAGCGGCGTCCGGTCCTCATTTCTCTCGGCCGGCTAAAGCGTAAGTTCTGTCGAGTCCCTTTCTAATTTTAAGAGACAATTGAAGAGTTTACCGCTTACCCGGTGGTTAATGTAATCCTTGCGTTTGTTTTTAGGGGTAGAACAAGTCAGCCGCTTCTTCAAATCTCTACAGATGATACGGTGCGTTTGGGTGTCAACTGTTTGTTATCAGGGGAGTTTTCTTTTCCTCTGATAAACATTGTCACTCACATCACACCATTTGTGGGCTCTTCTGTGAAACGCTAACTGCCGTATGTGTTTGTTTGCAGGTCTGCCTTGAAGTTGCTTGCTGTGTATCACTTTTTTCAGGTGAGTTTTCTTTTGATAAACATTGTCACTCACATCACAGCATTTGTGAAATGCTAACTGTTTTATGTGTGTCTTTGCAGGTCTGCCTTCAAATCTCCATGGATTTCACTTGGCTTGCTGCGTGAGAGGCTGGCACCTGCTTTTGATAAACATTGTCACGCACATCACACCATTTGTGAAATGCTAACTGCTGTATGTGTTTGTTTGCAGGTCTGCCTTCAAGTTGCTTGCTGTTTGAGAGACTGCCACACGCTTCTGTCAGGTGAGTTATTTTTAATGTGCTTTTTTAAGTGTTTTACAGGATCAACTTCTCATCTCTCTGGTAAGTTTCTTTTGTGTAACGCACATTGTGTTCCTTATTTGTCAACAGTTGACTGATTGTTTGTTGTCTTTGTTTGTTTGCAGGTTTCCAACTTGTTTTGCTGAGTGTTAGTATTTGCTGCTTATTGCTTTGAATAAAAGTGTGGACTTAGTCTTTTTATTTGTTTCTTTCTTCTTTCCTCCTTTGAAAAAAAAAAATATACACACTGTGTATATTTATATATTTTATTTTTGTGTAAACTGGTGAAGAAGAAGAAGAAGAAGAACCCAGGGCACGATGAGGCCGAGTGTAAGCTGTATCGAATGTTCCCCGGCCTCGTGTGCCGCTAAATAAAGAGCAGAAAGGAGAGAGAAAGAAATAAGTCACACAACCACACACCACATTAAAATATAACAACTCACTCAAGTGTTTGTCGCTAATGATGCGACCGCAGACGTACCGTGACGTTTTCAGCACTGCGGTGAGTTGTTTTTTTTTGTGCGCGTCAACAGTATAAGGGTCGTTAACGAACGTCGATGGCGAAGCGAAGGCCGTCCGACGTTTTCGAATGACGGCCTTCGCTTCGCCTCGGCATCGACGTTCGTTAACGACCCTTATGCTGTTGACGCGCACAAAAAAAAAAACACACCGCAGTGCTGAAAACGTCACGGTACGTCTGCGGTCGCTTCGTCGGACGCTAAAAACCAATTGCGCTTACTGAGGGTTTTTCCCTTACGTCCAAATTCTCGCTCGCTCGT
>JBAJHX010000011.1:2158527-2190384 GCA_037176925.1 Amniataba percoides | reverse complement strand
AGTGGCAGCTAAACAGTAAAAAGAAGCAAACTAATGAAATGAGGTGTATTTAGATGGTTATGACAAAAGGAGAACATCAAAGCAGAGGAAGGCTGACCTTCTTATTGAGTTTGAGCCAGGTGATGTAGCCTTTACTGTCCACGTACTGTAGGCCGAAGAACCACACCTCCCGCAGTCCGACCGTCTTCACTACCTGAGAGCAAAACAAAGTGAAACATTGATTCTTACAGATGCAACAGGCATCATTTTTATGAAAATATGAATAAATCATGAATGTATGTATTGTGAAAGTTGTGCTTTTTTGGTTGCCTTTGGTTTGTATAAAGGATTGTTCAGTAGATAAAACCCCAAAGTGGTTTGCCATGTACGCATTATTTCTCAAAGATGTCTGATAAAATGAGGCACAAAACTAAATCTTCACAGTGCGTTTCACTGAGCCCTGAGAAAGTTTTGCATGTCACATTTACTGTCGCACTTTCTGCCAAACATGCGAGCAGTTTCTCACGAGACTACTCAAGTCTGCAGCTTTAAGTGTTTTGTGTTGATGCTCCAAAGGGGGTTGCACACCCAGCTATTCCGCTTGTCTGGAGTACGTGGGAGCACATAAATCGCTTTGTGGCTGACTGGTCTGTAGGCTCGACTGATTTTCTTTGTGGTGCCTGAAAAATCAGTCTTACGTGCATCACTTAAAGAACATGGGATGGGGAGTCTATTGTTATTCTTGTGTCTACAGTCTCTGAATTTACTGACTACAAGGACAAGATAGAGCTGTGGTGGCAAACGGTCCCAGATGAACAAACAGTGCTTCTGCTTCTCAGATTCAGTCTACATTTACAGTCTAAATTTGAAAATGCTTCTTGTGTGAAAGCTCCATAGTTCAATTCTAGTATTTTCTACTGGTTTTCTACTCATACTGAAATACTTAAAACTGCTCCTCTTTTGAGCAGCAGACAGTGAAACCTCTGTGATTGCAACACATTGTTCTCCATCACTTAATATTCAAAAAAATCTTAAAAAATAAAAAATAAAAAAAAAAAGAAGAAAGGATACTACAACTAAGGTCAATTCAGTACCCAAAGCAAAGATCTGCTTGAGCAGAGTCAGCTTTTTAGAAAGCAGTAACCAATTCACATCTGTTATGTCACCATTACTCACCTGGTCAAAGAGCTGCTTTCCTGTGGTATTAGGTTGGATAGCAAACTCCAACTCTGCATCCATGGTGGTCACACGGACGTTGATCTAGAGAACAAAACAAGAAGTTTACTTAGTTTGCCTATTACGGTCTAAGATTGTGCAGCACTGCTGCGTGACTCGTTACATAGGTCACAATACTCTTTTCTACTATGGAAAAAACAGCATTTTGTTCAAACTAGAAAGTACAACAATTACTGCCATACCGCAATGACATGAAGCCTATCTCAGTGTTGAGCTCATTACTATTAGCGCCTTATTTTTCTAATCTCGACTAAACGTCCGCTAATCTCCATCGTCAATCAAGCGACGCTGCTGGTAGCAAACGTTTTTTTAAAGCTTTGCCTGAGGGTGCGCTTACATTTTTGTTCATGCAAATATAATACTTGACCTGGAAAACAACTATTTCTATAACGACAGACTTCTGCGTTGTGGTTAATATGACGATTTGATTTGCGAGTTGCTTTAAATGGTGCTGCCGCAAAAAACTGTGGGAGGAAAAAAATCTGTGTTTCATCAAGGATGGTCCAGGGCACCTTATGCTAAATTAGATGAGAGAGGAAGCACTGAATTAGCATTTACGGAGGCTGACGAGCACAAATCACAGAGATCATTCTGGGTCATTTCACTCAGTTAGGATCATACCTACGCAAAAAAAGATCTTTTGCCTGCAGTCCCTTTGTGCAGTATGTCAATTTCCCTCAATCCTAACCCAAGTTAAGTAAAGAGACCATCTAAGCTTGTGTCTCTCGCTCTTTCCATCCTGCACTGCCAGGATGCAGCAAGTCCCACGTTTCAAGGCACTCTGCTACTCAAGGGCCTCAGTAGGGGTGGAGCAGAGAGCAAACCTCATCGGCTCTGCCCCGTTAAACCGCACCGACAGTGGTTCTAGCAGCAGCTGATGGCACATAACAGAGGGGGGCTGACCTCCGAGGCATCTGACTTCCTTCCTCCGACACCCACGCGAGCACGACACGTCGCCTCAGTAGTGGTTAACGGCAAGAGAAGAGAGAAGGAGGGAAGCGCAAAAAGGTGAAGAAGAAAGCGAGAGCCAAACGAGAGCAAAAAAAGTTTAGAGTTTAGCAAGAGCGTAAGAGAGGAAGAAAAATGGGCGGCAAGATAGAGCGCAACAGGAAGCAAGAGAGATGATCGAGGGTGTACTCCCTTTGAGATTAAGTTACAGCGAGGTTCGAGTAGATGAGCCAAGCGTGCAAAAAAGAAGGGAAATGAGAGGGGACACGGAGAGAAGAAACTGAGGAAAAAGAACCATCCTTTTCCTCTGAGCAATTACACAAAACCTCAGGAACGCTGACTTAGCATTTCTTTCCCTCTCCTCTCGCTACTTCTTTACCATCTCTCCTGGCTTCATCCCTCCGTTTCTCTCAGTATCCCTGCCATGAATAATCCATGAAACTGGTGTCTATACAGCACATAGCTGGACCACAATGTATCCTGTCTCTGTCTCCCTCTCATTAATTACCCATGAAAAGTTGCAACACTTTCGCTACGCTATCGACATCTCGCGTGAATACTCGTGCGTGGTCTACATTATTTACTGTAATATGTGACAGCCTATTTCTATAAGATTACTTTAAAGTAGTACACTGCGTCCCATATGTTCATAATTTAATGGTTGGAAAATGTGTGCAGTTTCCCAGGAAAAGATTAGGTCTTAAGTGACTACATGGTTGCATTTTGCATTTTATATTTTCTCTCAGGGTCAATTTTCAGTTCATGTAGTTGATGCATTACAAAAATACTTTGTGCTCTTTCAGACCAAATCGCTCTGCGTGCTTGTTGCCAAAGTGTCTCTCAATGAAGATTCCGCACAGAGAGGCGCTTTATTTATAGTCTACATCAAGACCGAGGCTTAATCCCTGTCTGGGAAATCAACCCACATTGCAATGTATGCCAGTTATCTGCAGGGGAGGAAAAAGACATGGATTCACTAAAGGATGGGATAATGGGCCTGCACCAAGTGGCCAACATTATAGAGTCAGAGTGCCCAAATTACTGTAAAGACTAAAAACACCGATAATAATACTAATGATAAACACAGTACCTGCATGCTCTGCAAAAAACTAAATCTCCCTACCGACACTTAAACAGAGAACAAGGAAGTTCAGCTACAAAAACAATGATTTTATTTAGTTTGAATTGAGTAATTTTAAGCACTCATTTATCTGCAAATAACTAATTAACTAATTTAATATTTACACAACACAAGGTTGCACATGACTATACAAGACCATTTGTCCATATCAAAAGTATATCAATGCACACGTTTTTTTAAGACGTGTAATTTTTCTTACCAAACAGTATCATTAAATGTTTTGACTGCACACCGCAGGAAACTAGGAAATATGCCAATATTTTCTTCTTAGTTCTTAGTGATCTTACTAACTCTCACATGAAAACGTACCTACTACCTACTGCTTTGTGTGTAGTGAGCTTCAAAATTAAATCAAATTAAATTAAGTCTTACTCTGAGGTTGGACAACTCCTAGTCCTAGTTCATGTTTTTGGCACGATTCCTACAGGTGACTCAGATGAATGTGAGTCTAGATCGCTGGTGGCACTCTATACCAATGACACTGGCATCCGATAACATTAGTTGCTTATAACATAGCCATGTCAACATCATTTCAATGAGGATGCTGAGGATATGGTTACATGACAGAACATGAGCCACTGCATCAACAAGGAAAAACAGCTATTAACTGTGCATCTATATTTAAACAAAACTACCCAAAGATCAGTAATGTTAATCAATCAATCAATCAATAAATAAATAAATAAATAAATAAAACAAATATTCAACAACAATCCAACAACTGTACTTTTGATTCCATACTACATAAAATAAATAATGAAAAGAAAAAAGGCGAGAAGGTCACTGATCCCCATTTCATAGAACTGCAACTGGCCTCGTTCAACCACGGTGAATTAACTATATCAAAAAATTGGTTAGTAGGGGTGTTCAAGCATCAACACCTCCACCCTGCTATTTTTATTCAATGTCCTATATACTTTTTGCAGAGAAATGTCTGTGTTACTGATATGACAGACAGCATGGTAAATAAAAACGCTTAACTTGAGTGGTCGACCGCATCGCTACTAATCGGTGATGTTTAGTCCTTAGTGCCCTTCGTTTTAGAAAACAGACCTCCCTTTCAGGAAAGAGCTAATTTGCCAACTACGGCCAAACTTTTGATGACTAGTGCAATACAACTCAATTTAGTCTTGCAAGTGGACAAAGGCCCCTTAAAAAAGGCACATTGGCAAAACAACTTGCTCACGGTTCACCGACAGATGAATTCTAACTCTTCATTAAGTTTCAAGAGCAGCTGCCTCATTGACTTTGTGAGAAAAGGTAGTTATGGAGAATATAGTGCTGAGCTGGGGTTTCCGAGTGACCGGCCTTGAATGTCCCTTCCCCTCGTTTGCGTGAGGCCCGCCTTTGTGTGTGCGTCTCTGCCAAAACATAGCCAACGCGCAGAGAGGTGGAATCCTGTGTGGACCAGACGGTCAGTTAATCCTCTCTCCTGCGGGGGTGAGGTGGGGGGAGAGGGACAACAACATGCCGGGCGACTGACACTGCTAATCGCACACTCCGACAACTGAGAAGTCTCAAAGGAGTGACTTTTGCAAGCCTGTCCTTATAAGACACTGTCTGGTGACACCAGACACACTGACTGGGCGACATGACAGCTCTTAAAGGGGACAAATGACTCTCTTTAAAACGAGAACAAGACCAGTTAGAGGACAAAGTCAGACCACTAGTAAACAAACAAAAATTAACATTCAAGTTAATATATCTATCCAACTTCTGCAGATGAAAGTGTGTGTACTTTTTTTCACTTTCAGATGCTTGTTTTTCATATGAAGTAATATATCAGTCATTATGTGGAAAGACATGCCTTAAAGGTTCCTTAAAATAAGAGGTCAACCCTAAAAGTAGTTCAACATTGAATGTCCAATTGATGTAGTGAGTCAAGTTCAGCTGTGGCATTTGTTCTGACACATCTCCGTTGCAGTTTGAATGTCTACAGGACACCTTTTAGAGGCACAGCCTTTAAAGAAGTCCGCCCTTCAGCAGATACATTTACAGCCCTTTGTCAGTCTTTCTGTGTTTGCAAGCACATTGAACAGACGTTTATAACCCATTCAGATGTGGCAACAGATGCTTTGGAGCCGTGCTTTGCCTAATTACAGCCCTACCCCACAACATCTTGTACCTGGATTTCTTAAACTGTGATATTAGCAACAGGAAAACTTTTTGTCCATCTTTTTCTCCTCTCCTTCTCACTTCTTGTTTCCTCTATTTAGTTAATCGTTTATCTCCCTCCTCTCACCATTTCCTAGATGACACAGTTTAAAGCAGGCACTGTTTGACACTATGTGCATCCTCCTCTCTCTCACACTATAATTTTCTCTCCTTCCTTCATGTGCAGAGTCATTAAACAGACCTCAAGCTGCAGTGAGAACAGTTCAAGATTGCACAGAAGCACTATCTGGACAAGACAACAAATGAAGCCAACAAAGATGACAGTCCAAGGAGCATCTCAATGAGCCTCAAAACCAGAGACTGTACCATTTCCATTTTTTTGTTTTTCTTTCTATGTTTCTAAATCCCCCTCTCCATTTCAGCTGTGAAGAGGAGTTCTCACTCAGACTGGCTCCTTGTTAAATGTGCAGCTGTTTAGTTACTGTAAGCTGTTAAGAGGAGCTTTGCTGAGAGAGGCCTTAAGAGAGAGAGAGACACACGCACACACACACACTTCAATCAGTAGAGCTGCTAATCTGGCCTGCTGGGCTCTGAGCAGCTGTCTGTCCCTCTGATTAACCCCCCTCCCGGCAGGGTGAGACAAGCATCAGAGGGAAGGAGGAATGGAAGGAGGAGTGAGAGCGGAGGAGGAATCACCGCTACCTTCAAAAACACAAAAGATTCATCCTTCGGGGGAAGGGATGGTGAATGCTGTGTGGGAAGCATCCCTTTCACAAGAGGACAAAAAAAATCTACTAATCTACATTCAGTTGACCAGCTCAGAAAACTTTCCACTAATTTTACAAGATACATAATAAGGATATTGAAGAGGAAAGGGAGGGCCTTTCGTATTCTACTTTTGGAGTTTGCTTTTGTATTGTAAATGAGGTGAAGGGTCAAACGCAACTGGCAAAGAGTTTTAATGTTGGCGAGCACCCATATTGCAACTCCTCCCTTCCTATAATCCTCAGGGTTTTCCTACCTCTTCAAATTCCTATGGGGTATCTCCTGAGCAACGCAACAAACTCCCACCTCCCTGTAATTTCGCTTTTATTCTCACATTTTACGTTCATCCATCTGACTCTTCCTTCCTTGACGGTCCCTCAATAGTCCGGTGATAATCTTCTCTCTTCACCTTGCTCGTGTACTTATACAGAAACAGGATGTTGACATAGGCCGGGCCCCCCCCGACATACACAGCAGGGCAGGAAAACAGCCACAAGCTAGGAAGCCAGTGAGGGCCCTCTTCCTGTGGGCTGCTGTCACCTCATAAATCCCCCCCCCCCCCAAGCCAACAGAGAGCACCAAAGAGAGAGTGTGGGATATGACGACAAGATATATGACAGACAGCACATTAATCTAGATAATACCTGAACACAAAGCTAACCTTTCACCAAATACACGTGTGCTCACAACCTAAAAACACAAAAACTGTGGTCCATTGTCAAGAGTCTGAATAGTTAACTTCCAAACACCCCAGGTTCAAAGTACTGAAAGTTACTGTTCACCATTTAAATTTTCTGGGGGGAAAAAATGAACAAAAAGATGATACTTGAATTTTTATAAACTCAAATTCATCACACGGTCAATTGATTTAATTTGTGTATTTTTCATGTATGGTTTAACCTGTAATATCACCACAACCTTTACCATTCAGCCTACTGAACAACCACAAAGGCTAAAAACTGGGACAACTTCACCTCCAACTGAACTTAACAGGATGTGCTCACTGTTGACTGCAAAAGCCTCACTGTGAACAAGACCTACGCTTTTTTAAGACAAACTTAATATGAAAAGATATAAAATTATATAAAGTTGTGACTGTTATTTCAAAATCATTAGCACAAAACACATTCCCTCAAGTATCATGCTGCTAGCTCAACAAACTCTTGTTACTCAACCTTGCAATTGTTTTCATGCCTTTCACAGATGAGGACAGGCACTGAGGCATGAGAGGCAAAAGTTTGATGTCTGGCACCAATCTCTGAGAAGGTCATGTCTGATGGACCCTGCCCTCACTTCCTCTGTTTATTATGTCACTGCAGCCCTGCGACAAGCTTTCTTTCTCTGTCAGTTATTGTCTGCGACAGAGATGTCGCTCTCAGCAGAGTGGCCGGCACAGCGCTGTCCAAGGAGCTGCTTTTGGGATGGTGCCCTGGTGACTCAGGAGACAAGAGGGGGAAGTGGAGGATGACATCAGTGCTTGGCTGTTCCTCTTATGTAGCTTCCCAAAACACACCCCCACCCACCCACACAAACACCCACCACCTCAAGATTCAGACAGAAGATGTGCTTCACTTGTGGCGAAGCCTGTTGTTCCAAGGAAAGTGTCTGATGTAAGCTTTAGCAACTTGACCTTGAAATCTTTCCATGAGAGGGACTCTAACCAAACAATGTGCAAGCTTCATTTGGATTTATCAAGCAGACCAGAACCTCTAAACTAAAAAAGCCAAATGCTCAATACTACTGTGTCGCATTTCGACTGTTTAAAGTAATAAGTGGCCTCGACAACTTAATCTTTAGTGAATCTTCTGCTGTAAAGCGGAAAACTGGCCCTCAGACACGTGCGAACTCTACCTAAGTCTTTTTAAGGTGAAAATGCTGCATGTCCATGGTGGGACTGCTGTGAAGTGACTGCATGAAATTGGTTTTGTTTTGGTGTTGTTCACATCCCAGGACTCTGGCATTCTCTCTCCACCCTTTAAGCAACAATGGCAGCAGTGTTACAGTTGCGAGGCCTGTGGGCCAGGCAGTTCACTTCACACTCTGGCTGTTGTTTACTTGGAAGAGGAGTATGAGGAGTGGGAGCAGCCATGGGCATGAAACTGCCACTTCCCAGAATGCATAAATGTAGCTTTGAGCAACTGTGCATGCCAACTATTATGACAGCTAGAGAGAAGCTCTAAAGACTTAGTTTATACATGCAGACTAGGCAGGAACAAACAAGCAACTTTCATGTCTTTGATTCATATCGTATATCCTGAGCTACACTCTTCAGTTTTAACAGTGCTGCTCCATTTTTTTACATCAAACAATCACAGTCAATTAGCAGGGAAAGTGCCAAACTCAAGTGTTTTTTCCTGCCCTTTTCACCTTAGCGGTGCATTCCCATATCTGTCTAACACAGTGTGATAAAAAGCTGCTGATATTTGTATGCCAACTCTCATTTAGCTCTTTTCAGCCTCTTACCGGTTTCGGCATTTTTGCTTCCTTTTCTCCTTACGCCCGACAGCTGAGGATGAATCTGCCACAGGATGGCAACAACACCTGTTTCGCAGGACCTGAAAGCGAAAGAGAGAAATTTAACCTTCAGGCAAGCCGTACATATGAGCAAAACAACAGTATCACTTCCACAAATACTATTTACTTGTATTCTAAACTATGTGGAAAGAAACAATACATTACATTCAGATCATTAATATTGAAATTTAGCAAACATTCTTCCTCCAAAGGTGACACTTTTGAAGGCTGAAATCACAATCTGTCAGTGAAGCCCTGAAACCAGTAATTAAATTCAGCAGAAGATAAAAGAATATAAAGTTTAAGGAGAGGGGGGAATTAAAACACTAATTAAACTGAGTGATCTACACAACTGAAAGAATGAAAAAAATTAAATGAACAGCTACTAGGCACAGAAACCCCAAAGAGCCAAAGGCACAGAGAGGCGGTTTTGTATTCAGCCTCAGGGCACAGACATAAAACGTCACGTTCGTACAGTGACTACTGGCGAGGCTGTTTGGGGAAATCACGTCAGACGTAGTTGCGGTGGAAGAGAAAACTGAAAGTTGCCATCAGTTGTACTTTAGCAAAATTAAAACACACAAGTTAATGAATACCTGCCTACAATTTGTGATGTAAAGCACTCTGCATCTTTATTTCATTATCAAATGGCAGCACCTAATCTGGCCCATTACATCATGCCAATTAAATAAATGGTCCTGAACCATTCAAGGATCATCCGGTAGCAAAACTAAACTAAAATACACATCACAGTGTGGGTACGTGCAAGCCTGAAAGCTGGGCAATGACCTTTGTTGAACTGCAATGTGTCACTGAAAATAATCCAGGAATAACACAGGTTTTTGTTACGTGACCATGTCTCAGCCTGATCTGGATGCTCTAGTACACTGTCTGCTGGCACCCTGTCACAGATAACATACCACAATCTCTACGCTTTCAAAGTGTACTTGACAGAAATGAACATTAATTCACGACTGAACAGCATCTCTGACAGGAAAAACCTGAAGAGGAGCTTTCTGTCAGCTTTGGTGACAGTTTTTACAACTCAGAAACACTCACAGAAACATTTGTCATCGCTATTCTCAATTACACTTTGAGGCCACACTGCTGGTTTACAAAGCTTTAAAACCTTCAATTTGGGAGAACTACTTTGATTGCTCTGTCTAGACAATACTGAAGAACTAAATTGTTTGGTATTTTATTTTGAAATTACTTCGCACGATGCCGCATTTTAACGCCGAGAATACAGAAAAAATGAACAAATTACAAAACAATAATATATCTTTAACGGCAAGTAAATAAAAAAAAAACACGATAACTATGTGACAAAAATTAAGTTTATGATGAATACATTGAGGAAAGCTGAGCATTTGTTTGCAGACGGAGACTTGCCCACTTGTAGCTCGGAGGTAATTAGCTCGCTCAATTTACCCGCCGTGTGTTTCGCTACCGTTACACTGAAATGTAACATCACTTTCTTCAAATGGTGAACAAAAACAAAAACAAAAACGCTAACTAAGATAAAGGAAACTGAATTTTACACCTTTATTATGTCAAAAAAATGCTCATTTTCCGAGTTTCACACACAAGTTAGCACGTAAAACGAGTCTTGAGTCAAGAATAGTGCGAGCAAAGCGTAAATATGGGCGTCTGACAAACACTGTGGGTCTGGTCTAATTAACGGGACGAGCCCAGAACACAAATCTGCCTCCTGATACATGTGAAGTTTTACAGCTTTAAAATGTTGGCCACCGTTAACTCAACACATTTATACTTAAAACACACAAAAAACACAACATTTACGTTAAAAAATTCTTTCAGGCGGTTTAACTTCGAGCGTGTCTTTCCACCGGTGCCGGATAAAACCTGAATTGCTCGAACACGAGGACATCCGCTACTGCACCAAACTTGAAGAGGAGCTCATCTTTTTTAGGGAGAGGCAACTCACCGGGGGACGGAGACTGTCCTCAAACTGAGAGCACGGCCGGCGTTTTCTCTTCAGGTGTACCGCGGAGGGAAAAGATATCCGCTGTAGTTGTCCTCCGTTATCTCCCGCCGCTTCAACCGAGACAAATTCCCGCAGACATTCACGCGCCGTGGAAGTCTTAAAAACCATAAGGCGATTTGGGGTGCAGCTGTCGAGCCCACCGGAATGACGTACTACTGCGTCCGGTCTGGAATTTAAAAATAAAAGTCCTTTCTCAAAGGAGGTGGCGAAATACCTTTAGTAGCACACTGTTAACTATTTTCTCAACTATTGATGTTTGTGATCTTTTCTGTTAACAGCTCCAAGTTAAGTTGCATACTTTTTTGCTCTATACACCCAAATGGTTCCTGATAACCCATATTCCACTGATTTGATTATTATTTTGAAAGTAAAAAATACCCGATTTCCTCTCTGTTGCTTAGTGTCGGTCGCGCACTTAACGCAGCTAATTGTGGCGATGTACAATATGGCTGTCAGCAAACGAAGAGGGGATGCAAGGCGTGTATGAGGCATGCATCGTGCCGTGAGCGGTATGGAGGGTGATTAATAGCAGACTGAGCATGATTTGATGGGCTAAATCAGCTGCAGAGCTCCCCTCTCTGGACCTCCTGGGAGACTGCAGCCAGGGCACCTTCAGTTGCTGCATGTTTAATGCAATGCAGGCATTTCTTCCTTACTGCTCCTGTGCTTCGCTGCAGAAAGAAGCATTGGATAATGTTCAGCATGACCTTTTAACCCATCTGATAGAACTGGCTCCTTGTATTATGTCTGTGTGAATAAAATGTGAAAAAAAAAAAAAAAGGATTCTTTCAAAATCTTTGTGTGTAAAGTGTGTCAAACGACAACATTTGAATAGTTAAATAATCTATAATTTAAGGTCCTGACCACAGAAATAAATATATTCCTACTTTTGCAGTGCAGTGGTGGTCGCCAGCTCTTCTCATTCTCAAATCTATCATCATACTAACAGCAGCCATCACCTGATTCCCAATCAGACAGTTTGCTCCTGTTTCTAGAGCTGATTAGGATCAAAGCTTTAATCAGTCAGCGGATATATTAGCTGATTGCCTTCATGCAAAAACTTATCAAAGTCAAACAAGAGTTTATGGTGGTGACATTGAGAGTAGTTTACAGTGTGGGGTCATTTCCTGCCGCCAGATGTCACGGTGTCCCTGCTTCTGGTGTCACAGATGAGTCATTTAAAGCTCCTCCATTTGTTGGTACAAGGATTTAACATGTGCATTTCATTTGTCAGGGGTGGTTTTATGGCACGTTACACTGTGCTGACATATTCTAACAATCTGTCCTGCACTAGTGGGGAAACAGGTGCAGCTGCTCAAAGACAACAAGTGCTGCAGATGCCTCTCTGTGCTGACGCTGTAACCTTGCAGCAGCTAAGGGATCAGTGTTAACTTACAGCAAGCCACAAATGTGAATGCCCAACACATTAGTGATAGAAATAATGGATCTGGAGTATAATCAGAAATTAAAATTCACGATGAAGTAGTCTGGCTTGTCAAACTAGTATAAGCTTAGGGGTGTCCAAGCTTTGGATGCTTCAGAGAGAAAGTCCTGCACATCAAGCATCTGCTGTTCTTAATCTTTCACCAAAAACGTCATATGACGTGGCATAAACACACTTCCAATTGAACCTGTCACCCCACTGCATGGTGCACTGAAATAATTTATGCCCCCCTCTCATACTTACTAATAACACACCGTAAAGATGTTCCATTACAAGTAAAGGTTTTGCAAACAGAAAAGTATTTAAGCATGATCAGGAAGGGCGTGCAGGTGGCGCAATGGGTAGAGAGGACACCCACATACGCAGCAGCCCCAGGTTCAATTCCCAGCTCGGAGCAGCCCACTGCACATCATCCTCTCCCCCCTCCTCCCTGTCTCTCTACTAGCTGTCCTTTCAACAAAAAGAAGTATCATCAGGAAAATTGAAGTAACAAATGCAGATGGAACTATTGTATGTTCAATCTAGTAGGTGACTGAGGACATTTGATACTTAACTGTATGTGGTGCAGGATAACAGTATCACTTTAAAGGACATTTATCATGTTTTATCTACCATGGAGGCACCCAAGGGGGCCTTTCTGTTGTGCTGTGTTTTTACAAATATGGGTGCGTAAATAAGTCAAAAGCAATTCTATCATTAAATCATTACTACTTGTGCATTAAAGCAGCGTTTTACTGCTAAGACTGATTGAAGTGAAGATACAACTACTTTGTATCAGATTGCAGTTAGTGATTACCTTAATTTGGGTGAGTGTGTTGATTATTTTCTCCACGAATCAGCTGATTATTTGGTTTGTAAAAAAAAAAAAAAAAGTCTGAAACAGTGAGAAATGCTGTCAGTTTACTGAACCATTGATCAACTAACTCAAATGTGTACTTAATCTAAGTCCACTTCCAAGATCAATCGATAATGTGTGAGGTATAAGAAGACCTTGAAGACCTCCTACAGGTGGAGGAAGAGGAGAAAGGAGGTGGAGGCCGCAGTGCACCTGCTCAGACTGTGTGTGGGCGGAGCTGTTGTCTGGGAGGTAGTGCAGGTGAGAATTCACCATTTTTAGCTGTTGATCTGGTGAACGTGACGTTTCACGTTAAAAGCTGCACACGGTAAAGCACCGTGCCTCTCCATCGATTTACAGGCACGTTTGGTGGTGTCAGTGTAATTTCCTAGCACGACGCACGGAGGCAGCGCAGCTCTACCTCATGAAGACGCCCTCACGCCAAACTCCATTACTAAGAGGACTATTTAAATGTTTGCATTTCGACCAAAGAGAGCAGTTCTACGTACATTTGATATATTAATTAACATAGCCTGACTAACAATTCGGCATGAAACAGGCTCACTAATGTGGCTTAAATATTGAACAATTCTGAGATCTGCCTGCATATGGCAGTGAAGTTGACTAATGGAGATTTAATTGCAGCTGATGTGTTGACGCCTGCTGGTATTAAGAACTGTACCCATTTATTCACATCTGGTTTGCATATCTTGCATTTTCCCAGTCATATTTAGGAAAAAGGTTTCGTGGGATGAACAGTGTGCTGTCACTGTCACTGTGCTGCAGTGTGAACAGGAGTGATCAGGCCCGTCACTCAAAAAATTGCATTTCATTTTTTGTGATATTAAAACTACATCGTTATGCGTGCATCTCTCTCACTGTCCAGCACCTTACATACAGTGCACCCAGGTTCAGGTGCATGTGTCATTTTCCTTATGGCATCCCTCAGCTTTAGAGGAAAATCATTTCTCTGTATGTCTAATACAAAGAATGAAAGTTGGAGCTGCTTTTGTTCTCTGAGGTGTCCTCTTGTTATTTCCATGATGTCCTCTCTGTTTATCTTTTAATCAGTGCAGATGTGTTTGTCACGCAAGTGAATTTGAAAGCTGTTTCCTCTCTTTTTATTTGAAATGGAGATACCTATTTTGCAGTGGTGGGAAGTTGGAAATCGAAAGCAAGTTTATGTGCTTTCTTTGGAAAAAGACACTTAAAAAACTGTTGACTCTTTCATTTCCACGCGCTCTGGACACCCCCTAGTCCGCGTCTGAGAACTTGGCTGTTAGAAGTGTCACATTGTATTGCATGTGGAACTGGTCTCGGGTCTTTATTTAGCCTGGCATATCACCACGTCACAAGGTCTCTGTTCATATGACTAAGGGCATGCTGCTCTATTGTCAAAGCAATGAAAGGAGCCACTGTCAGGGAACTGGTAATCGGACGGGGAATAGGATACATTTACTTTGATTGTTCCATCAGAAGTCATCGGGTGTGTGCGTACTGTCTGTGTGTGAGTCAGCTTTCCAGAGAAGATCAGATATTTTATCACAAACACTCCAAAACCACTTAAAACTTTGACACCATATTGATCAGATTTTTGACTCGATATCATGGCTAAATGGATCGACTGCTACAAGGCACTAAAGCTAGAGTCATGATGAATTGAAAAATACATAAATAAATGCACGAGATGTGGTTAAAAACATCTACTAATTGGGCCTTTAGCTTGGATCAGACATTGGCACAAATCACTGAAAGCATTAATCTACTGGGCAGACATGAATCATATTTCTTGGAGGCGTTCAAATTTTCATACATTTCTTTAGTGACAAATTTTCTATATTGAATGCTCAAGTCGCAGGGGATGAATTAACGGGTCGACCTAAGTTGACCACACGCACGCATCTGAATGGCGAGATGAATGGCTTTAATGAAAAGATAAAATTAGCCTCGCCAATGTCGTTAACACCACTGAGGACAGACGTGTGTGTTTGGTACACAGAGGCATGGATGTTGTTATGTGTTACGCAATTGCAAAAGTGCCTTCAGTTCTGCTCTGTGTGTGTGTGTCTTCCTTCCTCCCCTCCCTCTCTGTATAGCGCTGACCAAATTAAATGGACAGTGCATCAGTTTCTGTTCTCTTTATTCTCGCTGGGTTCATGCCTATGGTGCGGTCACGGTTCAGCATTTCCTTTCCTTCTTTTTCAGATTTATATTTATAGTTGCTGTTGCTGTTTTGGTAAAGTTCTGCCGTGTGTGCCCTTTCAGGAGCTGTGAAGTCCGCTTGAAGAAGAGAGTCTGCTGAGTTTTCGTAGGTGTCCCGGGAGAAAGGATGGGGGCCAATGTGTCGGTACCAGACGACCTGGAGCAAGCCACGGATGTGCTGTCGACCATCAGTGGTAGGGATCCCTGCAGTGTCTGCCACATTGTCACCCATGAGGGCAAGAAATCCTCACATGGGGATTTGTACGCGTATCAAGTCATTTTAAGGTGTTGTTGAAATATTTTACTGGTCTGAACAGTGGTAATTCAATCTGCTGGTAAATTGGTGCAGTTTAAGGGTCACGTTCATTCATTTTCACTCTCTCAGTTGGAACTATTGGGTGCGAGGTGCAGGGAGGTTGTTAATGGTAACCGTGTTGTCAATGACCGCCTCCAGGAGTTGCTTAAGTCAGTTTTTTTATCCTTTGTATCCTTGTCTTGGGATCTATAAAGATCTATTTATATAGACGCTGGAGGAGATATTCATTGGCTCTGTGCCTTGTTGAAATGCATTTTTATTTTTCATTTTGAGAAAATGATGTCAAATCTGTTGCCAGTTTAATGTGACATTGCTTGCTCAGCAGTAATGAATCTTTAGCAGCAGGTTAGTCCACCGTGCCACCTCACTAAAGCACTGCTCACACACAGGCGAGCATGTAGTGCACAAATGACTGTCACTTTCAGGTTTCTGATAAATCACGTATCATTTGATTATTTAAAAGTGCCCATATGAGTACAGGAGGAAGTGATCTCATGCTGTGAGTCACAACTTCCCTGTAGTGGGAAAAAGGGCCCTTTGAATTTGGAAACGGGATGCTATTTAACCCTTTGAGACAATGTTTAAAAGTGAAATTTTGCTTGTTCCTTCACCCCACAGACAGTGAAGACATGTCTGTGGATGAGCAGCAACAATACAAGATAGAAAAAAAGTGTGGCTTAGAGAAAAAAGGATATTTGTATGTATGTGTTGTATGCGATGCTCTACAGCCATTTGTACCCCTGTACTGTGTATTACTGTGCCAGCATACTTGGGTCCTAGGTCATTCATAAAGCTGCTTGTTCTTCAAGGTCTAGTTAAAGCGGCATCTAATCTGTCCTTCTGCCTCAACCTGAGCAGAATTTACAGCCTATACAACTTGTGCTCTTGTGACTTGTAAATTATAGTACATATATTGTTTTTTATGCAGTGACAGGTTGTTTTGTTTCTCCTGAAGGCGACATTTCAGTTTGAGCCTCCAACCTGTTGATTTGAGCCCCTTTACTCCCGTGCTGTGTCTCTGAGACGCCATGCCATTGTTGTTTTAAAAGGCGAACATAAATAGCACCAGTATAAATAGATTGTAATGGTATTAGATGATACAGCCAGTTTTGACCAGTGCAGATCATGCCACAGTTTCCAAGAGAGGAGCTGGAGAATGGGCTTTACCGGGAACAAGCCGGAATAATTCAGTTTGTTGGCGGTGTGATTAGTCCTGAAGCCATCTGAGAGGAGGAGCACTCAGGTTTTGATCTTTCGGACTGTGACTCCTCCACTTGATTGATTATCAAATCTAATAGTGAAGAATGCCACCTAATGAGAAGTGCATGACCACTTTTTCTTGCTACCTTTGAACCTTGAATTGGGGATGTTTGTGTGATTGTGGGATGATAAATTGGGTGAAATAAAGATAATGTCATTACACAGTCAGAGGCCCCATTGTCTGAGCTGCTGCAATTATAGGCTCCTGGCACATAGAAAAATGAATGAAAACAGCTCAAAATCACAAACAGCAGTACTGAGTTACCTTTGGTATTTGGTTGACATTGACAGCAAATTGATGAGGAGTGTGGTTGACTGTAATTGCCTATGAAGGAGTTGAGGAGTTGACACACTGAGTGTAGCTTCTGTCAGTCGTTGGCACCGTGAAGTGTTTTTGAGTGAAAGAGGAAATTAAAAGCAGATGTCGTATATGTTGTAAAAACCTTGTAAAAGCAGTTGCAGGTGATTTTTAATGAGTTAGGAACGCGCCAAGGCAACCTGCATTGACAATTTGTTGACAACAGGCCTTGAACTGACAGTTTCAAATTAAATGATTTCACATGTAAGATAACATCGGCTTTGCCACATTTCCACTAAGCATGACTTTCTATTCATCACTGTCTGACACTGACACTCTCTACCCTGAGTAGTTTTTATTATTTTGACAACAGGGAAACTTCTTGTTTTTTTTCTGGTTTAGTTGTAATTTCCCCAGAAGATCAACAATCACATTGTAGAAAGGTGTAAAAGTCCCATAAAGGCTTATACCTGAACTTACCTAAAAAAAAACTACCATCACATTGCACATCACTTGACTTGTCTTAGTGGTCAGAAAAATCCTTTTACGTCTGGAAAATCTAAGAATATACAGTCTACTTATTAAACAATAACTACCACCGTCTAATACAAGCAGCCCTGCATTAAACCCTATTTGCACTTTGTTGTGCTGTTCACTGTTGTAATGTGTCACCCCTATTGATATAAATGGTGAAGATGAAATGGTCTAATTCAGTGAGATTCTGAAAGCTTTTGTCAGCCCTGGCTCTTTTAATAATATTTGGTTATGTGTATACGTATGCTACATGTATGTTAAAGCATACATGTTTTTAGGCGACAACATACAATGCTGTGATGCCCTTACTACTTTTCAAACATTTCTTATAGTCATATTGAACCTAGAATACCATTCATATCAAATGGAACTCACTAATTTTCGTTGCGGTGTTGTTTGTGCTGAATCAGTGTGACATTTAGCTGCAGTATGGTCTCGACCTTGTGCGACCTTTGGGATCACGTGCTCTTGAAAAAATCACTTGTTAGTTTCCTCATATGGGCCGAGAGAGCTGGTAGCTATTGTTGGGAGGAGATGTGGGATAGTTAACACTTTCATTTCCTTTCGTACACAGAAAAACACGCGCAGTGTTGACGACCACATGCATACTTTACTCCGCTTTTGTGTTGGAAAGCAAACCAAGCATGAAGGTGATGGAACATATTTTGACTTTTGTGTGCTGAAAAGTCCAAATCTGTCCCCAGTTATGACACAGGACAGCACACACACATAAACACATTTTCCAAGTCAGTGTAATTAGCTGTAGGGTGGGTTATGTTATAGCCCACCCTCCGCCCCTCTCTTCCCGTGATAAACACAGAGCAGACATGAAGTGAGATAAACAATCACACATTCACAAGAACAAACACGGAAGCTTCATTGAGCGGAGGACGAGGAGGAGGAGGAGGAAAAGAGGCAGGCAGCCTGGACAAGCTCACAGTATGAAACCCACTCTGATATGACGATGTCTCTTCTGGAGTTAATTCAAGAGGGCCAGGATGCCTTGAGTCAACTGCTTCACAATCTGTTTGTATCTATCAGCCTGTTGACCCGACACGCACACAGCAGGAGTCGCGGACCGGCCTGGAGAACAGGTTAGTTTTGCGTGTTGATTTTAAGGGTTCAGGTGTTTGTTTTAGGCAGACATGCATGTTCAACTCGTGGTCCGGCCTGTCTGTTATTTAGATAAATCTGACAGGATGACACGACAGGATTTCCTATGACCACGGGGAGATTCCCCCCGCCGTGTTTCCCCCTCATTACTCACACAACATAATAAAAGAACCTCAGCATTTATTTTCCCATAGTATTTTGGGTGGCTTGAATTTTGACCACATAGATCACAGAGAGTCATAGACATGAGATTTTCAGGTGAAAATCTAGGTATCTAACCTCTAAAACAGTATTCAGGTTTGCAGCATGGGATAACTGATGGCCTTTCATATGTGAAGGCATTTTAAGAGCTTTTGTCATTTAAAGTTGCATAAAGTGACCCCTGAGTCTGTGCCTTCGCTGAAAAATGAAGGCTTCTCTCACAATGCAGAAACGCACATTCGTGAATCTGAACCATTAATTGTCTGATTAAAAAAAAAAAGAAAAAGAAAAATAGCTATTTAAGATAATTAGGGATTCATCCAAAAATAACTTTCAAGTGCAAGATGCAGCACATCAAATAAATACCAGGACAACAGGATTCTCAACAGCTCTCAGCTGTTAACCTCTTGACCCCGCTTGGGATCCAGACGAAAACACTAATAAACTCAATAAAAAAATATGATGTCAAATGGTGTTTACAGGAAATGGGAGGTGCTGTGTGTGCTATATCAAACTCTCATGGGGCCTCAATATGCCAGTTCCTGTTAAAACACACAAGATACAGCGTGTAAATATGACAGCACTGGGAAGCTAATCTAACTTTTTCTCTTTTATTCAATATTCTCATCCAATTCGATAGTAAGACACAAACATGCTGCATTCCCAAAATCTCGTCATATTCCTTTAAACGTCAGTTCAGCAGACCAGCAGGGGCACTCGCTGTCAGCGGTGTGATTCCTCCAACACTTTGACCTCTGTAACTGATTACCTGACATGGCCCTCATGAGTGGCTAATTAATAACTTCAGATTATGTCTCAGCACACCGGCAGGAGTGGTGGGCTCATTACTCGGAAAGCCATTGGTCAGATAAACAGGAACTGGTGGACACGCGTCTGTGTGGCATCATGTTTGCGAACCTTTGCTGTGGCCGTCAACCAGCAAAAGGGAAAAAGAATCATAAACACACACAGACCAGCAGCCAAGGTGAGTGTCGATACTGTTAACCTGCTTCTGGAAACCTACTGAGTGATGTGAATAAAAAGCGGCCACCTTTTTTCTGGTTGCACTTTAAACTGCATTGACTGCGAAGAGTTCCCATGTCGTGTGTGTGTACATGTGGCGTAGCCTGATCAATATTTGTCAACTTGAAGAACCCGCTCGCAAGGCCAGAAACCAGACGGATCAGAGGATTAATGATAGTTTGTAGACATTAGATGGGAGGTAGATTTTTGGGGTTTTCTATTCAAACAGTGTAATCCTTCCTCGCTGGCGTCAGACTTGCAACGTGTTGCTGATTCATGTGTACTTCCACCCATCATATCGATAGTTAAAATGAGGAACTTTGGCTTTGCCTGTGAATTTGATATTCCTGGTAGAGCAATGCAATCTGTGCTGACAAAGCATCTGATAGAGATCTGGATTACTGCATAATACATAATCAATGTTAGCATCAGCGTACAAGCAAGCAGTGTTTGTGGAGTTGTGTTAATGCTGTAGATAAGAGACTTTTCAAAACAGCAGCTTAGATGTGTGCCAGAGGAGTCACGTTGACTATGAACTTATTTTCATATGACATCTTTCACATCGAGGCTGACACTGAAAGATTAAGATCCTGAACGTGGATTATTTCTGAAACCATCATTGGGTGTCTCAGCGTATATCCTTGCTCAGTCAGATGTAGGTGTGCAGATTTCCACAGCAGGAAGGAGGGGCAGACGAAAGGAGTGGTGTAATCACTCCAGAAAGTTTGACAGGTGTGTGTGTGTGTGTGTGTGTGCAAGAGAGAGACAGACAGGGAGGGTTCTGAAAACAAAACAAAGTGAGGAGAGCGGGACGAGGCTGGCGACAGTCTCCGCTCTACCTGTGGAGATGGAGATGCTGAGGGGAGAAGAAGGGGAGAGCGGACAGGGCATGGAGGAGCACGCAGGGAGACAGGGACACGGAGGAGAGAGGTTTGTCTGCATCTCGCTGGCGGAGATGGAGAACTACTACAGATACGCCCAGTGCTGTCAGCGGCTGCATGGTGAGCGTTGCAGCTTTTAACTGCAGTGTGTGAGGTGTGTCTGCGCACATGATGGCTCATGTTCTGATGAAAATCATTTCAAATCGTCAGGAGAAGGAAGTCTGCACTGATGATTTTTGGCATGTGTGGACTTATAGAATACTCCCATAACATCATTTTTTCATGCAGCCTCTTCAAACATGAACCTCGAGTCAGTTTTAAGCCGCACACAGCGTTGTTGTTCCTGAGTCTTGTTAAACATTTGATTTGAAAGTAATACTGTTTGTTCTCTGTGCCGATGTTGGTGTGCTGATATTTCTCTTCATTGTGGTTGTTTGCCACATGATTATCACATGGGGAGGGTTTTCCAGGCGTCTTTCTGAGAAGTTGAGTCATGATACTTTTTGCATTAAATAACTGTTCCCATTAGGTCGGAGCGATTAAGTTAATCATTTTATTTAGATCCATTATCCCAATTTGGCCCCTTTGTCTTGAGACGTGTCTACTCTTCCCTTGGCCTAGATTCTTACTTACCTACTTCTTAGGAAAGTATAACGGACCCTCTCTGCTGTCATGTGTGCTCTTTGCATTCATTTCAGCTGCATTTGTGTAAGCAGACAAACAAAGTGAGTCACAAAGAAAGAAGCAATTGCATCTCCACAAGCCTTTCTTCTACCTCCCATAACGGTGTCATATATTCGTTTTCTCTCTGAGTTTTGCCGGTCACATGCATAATGCATCCTCATAGTTGACAGATAGCTCTTTATGCATCCATTGTCCATATAGCCAGAAGTTAGATGTTATGTGTGTGGATGTAAAGCTGCACACAAGAACAATTCCTGCCTCTGGTAAATGTCTCCTGCGGTCCATCATGGGGACCAAAGTACATGTGGGAAAACAACGATACAGCATACTACTACATCCTTGTTTACTCAAGGTGGTTCAATAAAAAGGTGGCACAATTACCTGACAGCCTGGGTGCGTGTGTGACAGAGAAAGGAGCGCGTGTGTGTGTGTATTTATTCATCATACACGTGAGCGCCCTGCAGTGCGCGTGCTCAGCGAGTTTTAAGATCTGGGTACCTGTCAGATGACGGGTCTATTCGGGTCTATTTCGGTCTGTTTCCTGTGGGATTTGGTCTGTATTTAGAGATGATACGTGTATTTTTAGTAAGAGCTGTTCCAGAGAGGACGTGTCTTCTCTTGAGCTCTTCGTCTCCTGCTCGCTGTTGCTGCAGCAGCTCATACCTCCATCCCTTTTTTCGTGGAAGGGACAAAATGTTGATGCTAAGACAAGCATGTTTATGTGTACTTCAGTTCGAATGCATCGAGTACTTTTGAGACCATCCATCAATTTTCACATCTCCTGTCGGCCTTCTGTTATTTTCTTACATTTGATGGATGCTGTTGCTTTTTAGTCAAATGTGTCGTAGCTCTCCGTCTAAATCAACAAAAACAAAATACCAAGCAATTGCAGTTGTGAAAGTATAGAAGCTGACTGAGCGTTAATCAAGCTGATCAAGTATTTGCACTTTCATTATTTGCCAGTGAATAAAACCCCAAAGATCCCTGTTTTGTAATGGTCAGCTGTCTCTTTCCTTTTGACTTCCTCTGGTGTTCCCCTCCGTGATGACCCATTGTGACAGTCTATGTGACAAAACCTTATTGCGAACTCTCATGATTTTGTCTTTCCCAGCGTTTTAACTGCGTTCTAACCCATGACACCCGCCTCACTTTCTGTTTTCTGCTGTGGCACCTGATGACCCTTTTTTTTTAAAGTTAATATCCCTGATCTGACTTGTCAGTGTGACAGTCTCTTTCAAGTTGACTGTCCTCCTCCTGACCAGGGACCAAAAAATCTCAGACAATTTCATAAAAATAAAGCTTGTTTGGTATTTTTAGTAGTGTTTTTAACCATGTCTTTTGCGGTGTTCCCAGACTGTAATGAATTAAAATAATCAGAAGATCAGACTTTAGTCTAGCTTAATGAAATGAAAGGCTCTGAGGGGAGGGAGAGAGACACGGCGGAATAATTTCTGATCACATCACATTTTGATCACATTATAGTGCAAAAATGTCTCCCACAGTAATTCTCAGTCAAACACGTCTTTTCAGGAGGGTTGTGCCGGATTTGAGCCTTCATTGTTGTCTGTGCAGCGTGGCGCCTTGTACACACATTTATCAGCTGTGTTAGCGCGCGTCCGTGATGTCATCAGAGCATCCCGGCGCTATTTGATTTGTTTTATTGGGTTTTAACCAGAACATCTGGGATTAATGACGGACTGTCAGCAAGGTCTTGGCACTCATACCTGAAACCTGTGTGAGCACAGTGTCTTTTAAAACAGTAAAAGAACACCTGACTGTTCTGTCTTATGTTTACAGCATCAGTTTAAATATGGCCGTTGTTTAATTGACTGTGACGTTTTATGGATATTTGAGTTTCCAGTCGGCCATAATTGCTCATAATTGTTTGACATCCTTGAGTGCAATAGACCCGACTTGAAATGCAAACCGTCTGCAGCAGCATTACATTTTGTCTTACTTAGAGAATCTAATGCGTGACAAATGTAATATATAAAAATCTTTCAATGTGCAAAGAGAGTTATGACATCATGGTAAAGAAGGGAAAATGTCTTCAAAAACTATATGAGAGTTTAAAAAAACTCCAAATGATTTTAAATGAATACAGGGTGGTGTTTAATTTTGCCAGAACATCGTCCACATGCCTGTAGATTCGTGGGTGAGGAAATCTTTTAATGTCGTGCGATACTGTAACTCACACGCGAAAGTGCTGATAATTGTGTGAGAACCGGATCTCATTTCTGTGCTGAATGTGCCATTGTCCTCTCATCGCAACACTCAGTTAGTTACTTATGTAATTCCTCGGAGTCATGCTCCGCAGTTAATTAGCAGTTTCTCTGGCATGCTCTACATCTTCAGCCTGGTCAGGTCAGGTCAGCCTCAGCTTGTCCTAATGAGTGCCGCAGTTTGCAGAGAGACATGGGTTCCTGTATGAAAACACCTCCTGCAGCATTTCTGCAGATGAAAGTTGCCTCACCTGCTAGAAAGTGCCGTGATACCTTTTGGCTGTCAGACATTCGTGCACGCTGCACATGCTGATCAACAGGACGCAGGATGTCTTCATCCTTAACTCAGCAGTGCAGGCTGCTTTCTGTCAAATATGAGACATGTCACAGAAGTCAAGCATGTCAAGAAGGAAACAGAAAATGGGCCTAATGAGTCCCTTGTATAAACTGTGATTTGGGGCATGACAGAGAGAGAGGAGTCTGATTTGAATGTGGTTGTTTGTGCAGCCAGAGAGCTTGTTCTCTAATCTCATTTCACCAGTAACAAATAAAAAGCCACCAAAGTGCTGACTGGTGTGTTCTTCCAGGCTTTATTAGAACTGGCCACGTGTTCGCACCTTTTTCTGTCCCCCTGCTTATCTGCCACCGCTTGTTTCAATCCCGTGAGTCACCTCTCAATTGGCGTCTTCCTGTTTACTCTCCGTTTGATCCTGCGTGAGGAAGGAGTCAATAGCGCTTCGTCTTTGCCGACACAGATGTGTATGTGTGTTGATAGTGCAGCTGGGAGTTATTCTTGCTGTAGTCTACGCCACATCCCTCACACACACACGTATAAAGGCGCACACAGAAGTCTGCTCTGCATCCCATGTAAACACACACAGATGCACATTCACAAAGTATTTTTAACTTGAAGCTTTGCCGCGTTTCTTCTCATCTCCATGTCGCCTTAAATCACTGCGCCATTCACCTTCTCTTCCAAATTTGCTGGACAGACCTCAGAGATTTGCCTCAACGGTGTCACTTTTCCTTTTCTGTTTAAAAAGTGAGCGTTAGAGGCGAAACCGCTTGCTGTCAGAGCAGTTGGTGTATAAATTGGCAGTGGCAGGAAATGAACCATTATAAACCCACTGCCATTTCCTGTCCCACAGCCAACGCGCTCTATCATCTCAATCTGACGGTAAACACACACACACACACACAGAGTCACAAACAGACCTCCGCTTTGACACCAATTCAGACATGTTTTAATCCTGTTGGCTCGTCTCTGGTGCATCCCTTCATTTATTGATAATCTTACCTCAGACCGACTGAGAGATTCATCCTTAGTTCAGACTTAATCTAATTCCTAATCTCACACATCCATTGTTTTTCATCTCCTGGTGCATAATCTCAGTCCTTCTCTAATTTCTGCCACAGTAACCAAGTGACAGCACCACATTTTAGTCCACATTTTCAGAAATGTTGGCCCCTGATGATGAAGGCATGTCTATTTGTATTCAGAGGAACAGTCAGGATTAAGGCTGTGACCTATTTTGACTTTATCTTTAAAACCCATCGATGACTGATGGACTGGTCTTTATTCTAATTTACTGTACGTAGAGGTTGATGTGCGCTCAATTTATCTGGGCTGGCACATAATCACCTTTAAAGTAAGAGCATTGTGTAAGTTAATAAAATGTCTCAGCACTGGCCTACATACATACAGTAGGATGTGAGGAGTCAGTGTATTCCTTGTTTAATTGAAGGAGAAAAAAATGTTTGTTTCTCTCAGCGGGGCAGCATTTTCTTTGAATTGAGCTCCTGATGGTCTATTCACGTTTTCACCAGTCCAACTTGTCAGCGCTTCTGTTTGTGGCACACTGGGTCCCCCTGCTGTCTTCATTGGCATTATGTGTGTGTGTGTGTGTGTGTGTGTGTGTGTGTGTGAGAGAGAGAGAGAGAGAAAGTGTGAGAAAAGCAGGGAAAAACTAAAAGAAAGAGGCCTCCGCTCCCACTGGCAGCAACTTGAGGCTCGTATCTGAATTGAGCTCTGGGCATAAATCATGTCTTCTCTACAGTAACTTAACCTCTGTGTCATGGCTCAGCCAGCGCGATGCGTTCAGATGTTGCTGCTGCAAAACAGCATTCATGAGCTTATTCAACCACGGGGGACGAGTGGCAAGCGAAGATGAACTCTGGGTGAATGTGATATTAGTAGCGTGTGAACGTTATTCTGGAGAACTCTTTCATGTGTCTGCACAGATCTGCCATTACCTCATGGCTGTGAAACCCCTTGTGCCTGATGGCTGCAGTGGTAAGCAATATAAAGAGCAATGTTTATACTTCTGACATGATTCTTACAGTTGAGAGATTACGTTTCTGGGCAATGCTTTATATATTAATATTAGTTAGTTATGAAATCTTCCTTTAGAGCCAGAATCAGGAAAGACACTTCATACAATAGTATTGTAAATATTTCTTTTATTATACTAACATGAAAATTCAGAAATGCATGATGTGATAGCAGATGTAAGTGGCACATCTACAACTTTGTGTACCCATAAGAATGTTGGTTGGGGTATAAGTATATTATGTTTATAGGAGATAGAGAGACTCAATCAGAGGGTTATGTATGCAGACATTTAAAATCTAATGAGTATTGGTAAATAGATCCTCTGGTCTCAGCTAATTTAGACCATATTTCATGCTGCCTAATGTTCAAAACAAATCATTATATTATTTCAGTGATCGAATTTATAAAGTAAATCTCATCAAACCCCCACGGCGACAGATTATTCATGAAAATAATGATAATGGACAATCAACAGTGAGGACAGTGTGAAATTTGAAACTGGGAGGGCGGATCATCCCAAGCTCCGCCTCGCTGGCTGGCACAAATGGGGAGGGGGGGAGGTGTGTGTGTGTGTGAGTGAGTGTGTGTGGGCTGCGCCGTGCAGTGACAGCTCACTAAGCAGCTGAAGTCCTCGGCTGCGGCGGGATGGACTGCCTGAACTTCCACCGCGATGTCCTCTGACAGAATATGTGCCTGTGTGTGAATGTGTTTTAGTGGAGTGTGTGTGTGCACATGTGCATTGTGTATGGGGGGGCCATAGATGTACCAGCAAAACAATGGCTCTAAACCGAGTGTCTCAACTCTGCCACGATATCACCAGGCTGTGGCTGCAGCTGAAGATGATGACAGGTAGAGTGTGTGTGTGTGTGTGTGTGTGTGTGTGTGTGTGTGTGAGAGAGAGGAGGAGCAGCACTGTTCATTATTAGAGTGTGTGTGTTTGCTGACTTTGTTGTGAAGAAGTTTTATAGAAAGAGATAAAGCCGTGAGAACTCTGCAGGTGCTTTCTTATGTGTGTGTGGGTGTGTGTGTATTCTTGTCCCAGTCCATCTGTTATCATGTGCAACAGCAAACTGCAGTTTTTTGGCATCACAGGTGGAGCATGTGGGAGATAGAAAACTGTTTTTTTATGTCCAGTTTGAAATGTTCATCATGCAGTATAAAGGTGCAGAACAGAACAAACTCACCTTTTTATTTAGAGCTTCATAAGAAGTGAATCCAAAAATGCTGTTTGTCCTGGTAAGTGCTGGAGGAAGGCAGCTGAATCGAGAGAGTTCATCTTCTGTAGGATCTAAGATACAAAGTGTGTATTAGATGCAGATATTTTTTGGTCTATAGCACTTACATTGGCTCTGAGACAAATCCGAGTACGAGTAGTTTGGCCACTGAGTCAAATAAAAAAAAAAAATTGGCTGGAGGGTGTAAGTTAACGTTCAGTCACAGGACAGTACTGACACTTTACAGCAGCAGAGCCTCTCCAGTCTGCAGTTCACAACGCAAAAGAAAAAAAAAGTTGCAACTAGACTCAGTCAAGACTGGAATAGGTAATACGGGTGGCCAAGATAAAACTCTGGTAAGACCAAAGTGGTTTTGAGATAAAAAAATGCACAGAGACTGTCCTCAATGTGCTCCAGTAATACAGCCCTCTAAAGCACAGATCAGACAATTGATGGCAGACTCATAAAGTGACATCAATGCATCTATTGAGCAATGATGTACACTTTTAAAATCATGTTTATCAAAGAGAGAGGCTGAGGAGGTTGAAAGGCTGGTAACTTTATTATGATTAATTTTCTGGGAAACTTGAATATCCACAGAGGGTATTACAATCTGGCATCTAGTTGGACACATATATCAGGCTAAGCACATATCATTGCACTCGTCATCTTCCCAGTGTAACAAATCCCTTGTTCCGAGTGGTTTGTGCACGGATGTTAAAAGCCGCTGATAAATGAGAGCAAAACACTCTATGAATGAGCTCAGTGAATGAACATGACCTGTTATGTTATCCACATTGATTTTGTCTCGTTGCCCCCGAGATGCTTTTCCTGCTGGAGGCATTACCATCCATCAGGCGGTTACATAATCCAATCTTAAGTGGAGAGTGTGCTTTGTCCCGAGGTCCTAAACTGTGTGCTCAAGTGTTCTGGATGTTGACGCGAGGCTCGCCCGTCCTCTCGGTACAGTACACGGCAGAGAGCGCAGACGGCATGTTAATCACATTCACTCCCAGTTCGTTGACACAGTGTGTTTCCTCCCGTCAGTTGGGAGCAACGTTGTGGACAAAACCCTTTTGAGAGTTTGAATGTCAACATCTCCTCCCCCTTATTTCTCTCTGTTGTTTGTGTGTGTGTGTGTGTGTTCATTGGCTGACTCCGACTCTTTTATCTTGTTCCTTTACTTGCTCTGATGTGCAATAATTCCAAAACCTGCAGTGTTGATCATAATCCACAGAGCTCTCGTTGTGCTTTTCTTGGCGCCCTGCAGACCTTCGCAGGTGTGTTTTGTTTTGTGTTGCTGTGCAGAGAGAGCGATCGTGTTTGCTCTGCTGGCAGATGGTAAGCGGTTATCTTATGAGTGCGCACACAGACGCAGAGACAATTAGTTAGTAAGGTATCAACCTTTCACAGCCTTGCCAAGTCGAGATTAGAAGTTGAAAAGTCTCAGCTAAGCTCCCATAATGCAACCTCGGATGTGGATCCACGTGTGTGTGTTGTTTCTCTGAAGAACAGGAAGCTCCCCTCTTGCTTTAAAATGACCCTTTTGCATCGACTTTGGCAGCAGCTGTTGCTGTATACCTTTCAGTCAATTTATTTTGACCTCCAGAAGAGTCGGTCGCGGCGTAAAGTTACAAAAGAACTGTATCAACACAAATGCAACACGGCTTAATCAATAAACTCAATAGCAAATTAGTTGAAGTGGATTGGATGAATCTTTAATGATCCCTAAGGGGGCGTAAGATGATACCAACAACAAGACACAACAAATCAAAGCTATTGATTTTTATAAGGAAGCAACTATTTGTCATATGCTGTAACACACTTCAAATAAACTGAGATGACTCCCTCAAGAGCTGAATGTCATGCCCCCGGGGGCCACTTCAGATCAACTTCTCATCACGCCCCACATGTAAGCTCCGAGTCGAAGGATCGCTTTCTGTTCAGGATTGCTAACCTTTTCGTTATGACCCACTCAGCCCCGCCGCAGATACAAAACCATATCAAGCGATTAGGATCAAATGTCAACGGAGACCAGGGTGCTGGGAGAGAAAACTACAGTGTTACGCTCTCCTCTGTGAGCATCAGGATTAAAGTGGCTTTGTCAGAGAAAAAAAAAACAAAGGACTATTAACTGAGACAAAGCAATATCTGGGTTTTGTGATGAGGTTAGTCATTACAAGACATCACAGTCAGTACAATGAATCTACCTTTCTACCCCCAAAAACATCCTCAGTGACCTTTCATGCTATTACAGGAGATACCTCTTGCTTCCAGGGCATGATGTCACTGTGTGAAAGAGTAGTGTCGGGTTTTTTCCCTACAGCTGCATGTTTCTTTTTAGGGCAAGTAAAAACACAGTCCTCTCGGATTCTTGCTGCCTCCCTCTCCTGTCTTCCTTTTCTCTCTCTGTCATTTTCCTTTTTCTTCCCCTCTTCTCTGTCTTCTCTCTTCTCTGTCTTTCATGCCCGTCTTTGTTCTGCGTGGTGTGACGGATGTTGGCTATGTGGCCAGAGGCAGCTAAAAAAAGGGCTGCTGTGTTTTCTTTTTTTTACTCTCAGCTGAGCTTTTACAGTTTGTTTTTATTTTTATTTTTTACTCTTAATGGGAGAGAGAGAGAGAGAGGAAGGGAGGAGGGCCGGGAGTTTAACCCACAAGATTTGCGAGGGCATGCCCAGTGAGTTGCACCAAAGATGCATCAACACCAGCGATTTCCATACATTTCCATGAGGCTGCAGGTTCCTTGCATGCACATGGAGCAGGTTCGATGCCACTTTGACATTTCTGCAAACACAAGTTGCCCCGGTGCACAAAAGTTACACCAAATACCGACTTTGCTTAGCTATCAAATACTGACAACACAGCAAAATCGTGTATGTTTGCCTTTGGGATGGCTCAAGTGCTCCAATATTAGCCTTCTCATTTTGAAGCCAGAGGATGTACAGTAAAGTACAAAAATAATGCAGTAAGATTTCTGCATCATTTTCTCATCCTAGAAAAGTTCAATCTCAGTTAACCATTAGTTTTTGCAATGATCTGAGCGCGACTGGCTCGAGTGTTGGACGGGAAGCCGGCCTCAGAACGTTTGCGTGCGTCCATGTGTGTTGTGGCGGCAGCGCAGACTGCAGACAGGGGGACAGTAGTGCATTGTTTTGCTGAGATGATGATGATGATGATGATGCCACCGTCCATTCAGTGGACGCAGGCTCGCTGCCAGTGACAGAGTCAGGCCCGGAGCCATTGTTCTGGATTTGTAACCGTCGCTGAGCGCAGGCAGAGCACATCACTCTCAGCTCCCTGGACTTCCCAAGATATACGTGAGGGATGACGCTTTAATTTGTAGCTTCAGAGTAACAAGAGAAATAAAGTAGTGGTCATTGAAAACTAAGCTGAAATGAATCTGGACTCTCTTCGGTGACCCCTCACTGTACCCTGAACAAGAACCCAAACAATCAGGACTGAATTCATGTGAGCATCAGTAATATTATTTTCATGTTTGTCTGTCTGCTGTTTTTCCTGATCCGCTCTAAATCAAGCTTTTGGTCTGGGCACACACACACACACACACACACACACACACATTCCAGGCCACTGTTGGCCCTGTGACCCAGTTGTTTGGCATGGTGTGTGTGTGCCTGCAAGCCCTGGTCCTGTGAGTGTGTTATATACTCCACAGCAGTGACAGATGGGGCTTTGGTAAACCCTGACTATAATGCCAGATGATAAACCTTAGATTCCCTCACACAAGTGCACACACACACACAGCTGCAGAGCGGCTGATAAATCCTCGCCTTCCCCACGTGCAGATCTGCACAATACAAATGACCACCTCTCTGCTGGCATTTGATCCAACTTTTAACCTCCCTGCCACACCCTCACCACGCACACACACACACACACACACACCTGGTTTCGCCAACCCAGTGCCCTCAAGTCTACATTCCGAGTGAGCCTTTTCCATTTGGTGCATACCAGAGCAGCAGATGGAGAGCTGAAGGTCCCAGTGACGCCCGAGTGTCTCTGTGACATCGCTCTTTTTGTGCTTTTATTAAGAGAGTCTTGACCTTCTACTTTTTTAATGGCATATCATTAGGCAGGACCAATATCTAAGCTCATAGGACACATTCAAAGATCATACTTTATGCCTACGGCCTGTGGCACTCACATTAGCAAACTGGAATATATCTGAAATGCTGGGATCCATAAATGTATAGTGTTGTTCCTATGGAGTCTTTTTATATAGACCAATATTAACATTTGGCTGCAATCTGAGGAACTAATGTTTGAAACATAAAGAGTAAAGACATAGTGCATCTTTCTGTTTTTGAGATGCGTTTGTCTTGCAGTAATGTATCAATGACATGAAATCATGTGTATTTTGAATTTTTTTTCTGTGGTCACATTAATCTTAATCTGGTTTAGTGTCACTGTAAGTGCATCAGACAAATGTAGAAAGCTGAAGGTAATTTGATCCCTCAGCGTCGGCATTGTGTCTGTATGTCTGTTTGTGCTTGTCTGAGGTAATTTCTGTGTGTTGGTGCACCTCTGTGTCCGACCATGTTCTGCTTGTTTTTGTTTGCATAGTCCACAGC
>JBAJHX010000011.1:2096647-2107637 GCA_037176925.1 Amniataba percoides | reverse complement strand
AGTTATCTCCAACATATGCCAACTGAAAAGACTTTATACAATAAAGTCACAATAAAATGGGATTAGATCAGTTTAGTACACACCAATACACACCAATACACACCATATGGAAACAAAGCAAAGTCTGGAGTTATTTATTTCTTTACAGAAACATGTCATCCATAACTAAATATAAAAAAACTAAATATATCATGGTAACAGCAAATGGACACACACACGAGACAAATGCTGATCACCTCAAAGTAAACCAGTATGCTAAAAGTTGCATTAAAGCGAATGTCCAGCAGTTTTATACACTTCCTGTGTAAATAATAGCGTAACAAAGTAGAATAAAAATATATATTTACAGTAAGCAAAACAATAAAATTTTTAACTGTCTGCTTGTTTCTTTGTTTTTTTTTTATAAAATGAGGAGACTATAAAGCTGCTCCTTGTTCCACTATAGCTTTCACTTCTTCAGAAACATAAACTCAATGTGATGGTTTTATAACCTCACATAATAAACAGGCATCCTACTCAAACCAAATAAAACATTTTCCTCCAAGCATCGGAGTACATCAGGAAACAGAAACCTAACAGAGGAAACCGAAACTGATCTCATCCATCAATGTTTTCTTAATACACCCATGATCTCACCCACCTTGCTGCCAAATGCTCTGTGATGCAGCGGAAAGTGGGAACGAGGGCCTGCAGGAAGTCATCTGTTCTGGTCATCATAAGCCGCAGAAAACAGAACATTTACAAAACATCTCACTTATTTCTACATAGCATTTCAAAGTGTTCATATCGCTTTAGCTTACAGAGGCTTGTGCAGATTTGCAGTGCATTTCCATTGTTTCTAGAGACAAAACCTGTAGAAAATGTGAAAAATGACCATGGAATTATGGAGAAATAATTTTGGTCTTACAGAGTTTGCTTCTCTGCATTTCCCATCTTAACATTAACAAACATAAACCAACATAAACAGATGAAAACAGTTTAATATGGAAAATAATGTTATTCTTGGAACATAGAATAACACTATATATCATACATCATATCTAAGTTATATGAACATCATCTGTCTTAGATATGACTTTTACAAAAGGAAAAAAAAGTGCTGCTAGTGATGTAATGGTGCCTCAAATGTTTACTGTTGCTTTTATTACATTATTTACCTTGCGTGTGCAGCTTTAAATGATTTTAAATATTTTACTTTTCCTGAACGTGAAGAAGAAGCAAGTGTAGTTTCTTAAAGTGCCAATAAAGTTTAAGTCTGGTGGAATGAACATACCAAAAAAAGAAAAGACTTGAGTACAAAAACTCATAATGGTTTTAAACTTTCAAAATGTACAGAAAATCAGCCAAGAGAACGATTCAAATGACCAGCCGTGTGAAGCATAACAACACACAGTTGGATCAGCTTCTCTTTGTCAGCTCAACTTAGAAGTTCAAGACATTTCCGTGTTTTGCCTGAACACAGAAACTGCCATTTGAAAATGATAGACCTGGAAAGTTTATGTAAATGAAAGATGTGTTTCAGCACCACAGTTCATGTCCTGGCCAGTGTAAGTCGGTTATCCAAGTTCCTTTAACAAAAAGATCACAGACTCTGTTCTTTGAACTTGCCTCCTCTTCTTCACATGTCTTTGGTCTGCCACATTAACTTTTCCAGAGGCAAATGAATGCATGTCAGGACATGAAAGCACTGGCCAAGAAAAAAAAAAGACAAAAATTCAAGTATGCATACAGCATGTAAAGGATACGATGCAGTGTGACAGAAAAAGGCTCCATGACTTTGTCGACTCCACAGAAATTGCCCAAAGATGAACCACAGATACTGCATCTTTAAATTCCAGTCCAACATCTCGTAAATGATGCTGCTTATGTGCCAATGAGTGCTTCAGTAAATACAGTATTTCACAAAAACCTCCTTCTTTTGCTCTTAGGAATGTGTTCAGAACTGGAGCCTGCTCCTGGCCGCACACGGAGAACGACCACATCCGCGTCGTCAGAATACACTTCACCAAAAAAAAAAAAAAAAAAAAAAAAAAAAAATAGAGAAAGAAGAGAAAACCCTGAAGAGTACCACTCAGTTCTTGAAGGCTCCGCAGCGGCTTGCCCTGCTGATAAACTCCTTGAGCATCCCTCCATCCACCTGCCAGAAGGCTCCGGTCTGAGTCACCTGAGTCAGATGGTTTACACAAAACCTGAAACAAAACACTTCCAGGTCCTAGTAAAAGACAAATGATATGAGACTGGATTAGGATATACAAATATAATGAAATAAAACAGATTACAAAAGAACTGAGATGATCCCTCTAGATTAGACAATGCTGCAGCAGCAACATAGATAACACACAGCACAGTGTAGGAGGCATTACTAGAATCGAGGAGCATGTAATATTGTTCATGTATTTCACTGTGTGAACACTGGGTGTCGCCACTGGGTCACTATCCCATTCATGCAGCCATTCATGGTTCAGTTCACGCTGGCCTCTACTGTACAGGAGTAGAAGACTCCCCGACCTTCCAGCGTTGTAGTTTACAGTAGGTCTGTGTGTGTCGCACCTCTGCGTCGTATCGGATGGCAGCAGACAGCAGGGTGAAGGCGTTTTCGACGGTGATACCCCTCTTGATGATCTGCTGACACAGTCGCTTCAGCCGGTTTTCACAGTAGGAGGTGGCCAGGTCCAACAGGCCTGCAGCCAACGCACAAACACACACACACACACACACACAGACACGGCAGAAATACATACCAAACTGCTTAGAAACTGCATGAATGACCGAACACGATATTTGACAACTGCATGTGCGCTGACCGATGGCGTCCTCGGGCGGAAGGTCAACAGTGTCCGTGTAGAGAAACTGCAGGAAGGATCTGTAGACGGGGTAAGAAAACTGGCCGATCTCTATCACCTCCTGCTGATCCTCCGACCACTGGGAGCGAAACATGGAGCGGAAATGCTCACACCTACGTGAAACAAAAGACCATTATCTGTACTGTACGTAGGGCTGGGGATTGAACACTCGCTGAAATGTGTCATCTTGAAGTAATCTTGATCCCTTGTATAAAACCATTACTATTCGTCCGAGTGAGGCATTGTCTTTTGTGCACGTTAGCACACTCACCTGATCTTCAGTACAGCTTTGTGGACGTGAATGCATTTGCCCTCAACGCTGAACTTCAGGTCAGCCGTTTCTGGACTGTCAAACTCTTTCCTCAGAGCCTCTGCAACAGTCAGGAAGTCATCGTGCTCTGGGATAAAGCAGAGTACAATGATCGCCCATTAGCCCTTTAGCTAGCTTTAAAAATACATGTGAAATAGAATCATGATGTCAACAAAAAACTGAGATCATCATACTGCTGAGGTTTAAATGGCCGCTCTCTCACCCACAGACAAGAGCCTCCACATGACGGAGGGTGTGGCGAAGCAGGCGAAGACGTCGTCAGTGTTGGTAAGGGGCGTCAGGTGTGGCATGACGATAGACTGACCCCGGCACTGACCCCACATATACACCTACAGGATACATAACTGATTAATGTTCTTACTAGCATCCCAAATGTGGACATCTTGATATCGTTCTGAGCACTGTTTTTAGGGAGCCTGAGGCTTGCTCGATGTAATTTGTCAATGAATTATTGAATCTTAAATCGTATCGACACGAGTCGCTGGTGATGCTCAAGCCTTTTTCATGTAGCCTCCTCTGTTTTAGCTGCCTGGTATTGTGCACGTGGGCTCACTGTCACACTGTCATTGATAATCATGACACTTGATGAGAACAAAGGCATTGTTAATGTTATTAATAACTGCTTTTACCAGTATGTCAACTAAACATATCTGCTGTGAGAAATGTCTATTTGAGCACCACTGTCTTCCCTGGGTATTAATTCACAGATCAAAGCTCCTTTATACGGGTTTTTGAGGGAGATACTGAAGTGGATATGTGAGTTTATGAGGCTGCTATTAATAATTCACATAAACATTTAAGATGAACATCCATTAAATGAAGTTATTATAGAGCATTTCACAGCTGGAAAGTAAACTTGTCAGTGCTCTCTGGTGGACAGACCATAAACTGTATAAAGATGGATGACACATCCCCACATTCCTCCCACCCGTCCATACACCTGCCTGAATCAAGCATCAAATAATTAATCAAACCAAACTTATCAGAAGCACTTTAATAAACATCAGTGTGATAAGACCTACGTAAAATGACAGAAACTTTGGGAAAGTTTTTTTGATGTGCACATTTTTTGTTTGACCCTCAACACACATGTCCCATCTGCTACCATCAAGGGGTGGGATGTATGAACTTTTACTGCAGCCAGCCACAAGGGGCGTGCTAGATGTTTTGTCTTCACTCTCAAGGAGCTGTCATGTCATCCGCCCTTACATACGGCCGTGACTCAGGACTGAATTTACAGCCACAGCAAGGGACCAAAGAACACACAGGACAACTTATGATTGGGAAAAAAAAACTATGAGCATGACAACGCCCCACACCACAGGATAATGAACATTCACTACTGAGCCACTGCAGACAAGGCTGATGACATTCGTACTGTACCTGCCCACTCTGGGTCTTGGCTGCTGAAGTGTGTGTTGAGTGGCATGCTGCAACCTCTACAACCCTGTGGAAAGACAGAGGTGTTTACAACAGAGCACGTTTTTGTTCTCAAGTGAGTCCTGAATCAGACAGTGAATATCGTGTTGTGGCCACAGAAAGAAAAAAAACAATGCCCACACAGTTTAACTGTGGCCAGATTTGGTCTGTTTATGAAGTCTATGCCTTTGAGGACTTCCTTTACTTAAGATCAGGATGTTGAAGTACAGAAGGAGGAAATGAGGACAGGAAACAGGAAGCTGAAGTCTTAACAGGATGGGAAGAAACTTGCCTGTCTATTCTTCAAATGCAAAGGAAGACAGCTCTGAAAGGCAGCCCGGCATCCTCCCCCTACCTCTCTTTGTCAGCCATGATCTGCACGGGGCTGAGGTGGTTGCTCTTGTTGCCAGTTCCCAGTTGACCGTAGGTGTTTGCTCCCCAGGCGTACAGCAGCCCTTTATCTGTTTGTGCCAAGCAGTGGCTATAGCCTGACACAATCTGGAAAACAGGGAACACTTGAGTCATGAGCGAGGCATGGATTTTCATCAGCCTCTGCACGCGCAAACATCACCAGCCGGCTCTCTTACCTGTTGAATACACAGCCCTTGGAGTGCAGCGAGGCGGCAAGGCGTCAGCTGGTTTCCATTGTTACCGATACCCAGCTGTCCGTTCCCATTGTAGCCCCAGCCGAATACCTAGATAAACATAAAACAATCCACTTCACTGTGTGAAGGTCCCATTTCTCACCAGGATCGTTACGATTTCACGTGATGCCGTCTTCACCTCTCCGTTCTCAACCAGAGCCATGGAGGAGGACTGTCCGCATGAGATGCCGACCGCATTCTTGCCCTGTAGGCAGCCGGCGACTTTTCTCGGGTAGGGCTGGTTGGCTGTGGAGCCTGAGCCAATCTGGCCACAGTTATTGTAACCCCACGCAAAGACCTGGAGGGGCAGAGAGGCAGGTCAGGACCGGGGTGAAGCACAAACTCTTAGAGCGAGAGGAAAGCATACTTTCTCAGAATGATGATATAATGTTATAGATTT
Source organism: Amniataba percoides (assembly GCA_037176925.1). Lineage (NCBI taxonomy): Eukaryota > Metazoa > Chordata > Actinopteri > Centrarchiformes > Terapontidae > Amniataba > Amniataba percoides. Next base: position 2,102,000 of record JBAJHX010000011.1, on the reverse strand, counting down.
CCATTGCTTTTGAATTTTCTCATTCAGGAGACAATAAAAACAAACTTATTCTCACAAACACATGTCAAGAGAAAACATCTCTCTAAATGCAAATTCCTTATTGAGTGGATGCCAAATTGCCAAATAAAGCAATATTTTCACAATTTTGCCACAATTTTGGTGTTTTGTGCTGGGCTATTTCTTGGCCGGACCAGTGCCAAGAGTTTTATGAGTGAGCTTTAGAGGTGCTAATCGCTGGCATGGATTCTGTTACCTTTGGAAACAGCCTGGCCAACTGTTTCCCCCTGTCTTTGTGCTAAGCTAACCAGCTAATTGAACTTTAACCCCCAAGGCTTGTTCAAATCTGTCAAATGTTCTCCACATATTCATCACCAAAACCCCACTGATAATACAGTATCAAATAACACTACAATGTCCTACTGTACCATTAGTAATGTTTCACATGGCCACAGTGTCTCCTGCTTGCTACAAACACAGCCTAATTAGCTTTAATGCCCTGGGGTTAAAAGTAAGCTGCTTAGTCCAACACTGGCAGAGTGGGAGGAGGCTACATCAAGGTTTACAAGTAACCCATCTAAGAATACACAGGAAATACAAACAAACACACTAGAACATGTAAATATGCCATTCTCACTGTAAATTCTTCTTATTTAATTAAATCAGTTAAATAAGCCTATAACCCACTTCAACCTCTAACCCTGCAGTATATTTGCTTTACTCCTTGAGAATACATTTCTCAGTTGTAATGACAGGTGTAATCTTTCATTTTAGCTGCTCTTTCTGTTGATTATCGATCTCTAAGTCTCAGCTACAGAGCTGCAGAGAATCATCATGGAGACATATAACAATAGCTGCAGTGTGATACTTGACTCACAGAGGATGACAGCATTTATCTCAATCCCTAAGGTTGTATAAGTCTCTAAAACAAATAAATTAAACACCAATTAACTTCATTATCAATATATATGCCCTTTTATCACTGCCATATGAAATTGGAAATCATATTTTTAAGAAAAGGTGGCAGGTTGGATATATGTTAAAATATATCAATATACATCTTTTAAAAAATCCTAAACTATGATACAGAGTTGTGAGCAGAAAAGCTACCTCTCCGTCCTGAGTGAGGGCCATGGAATGATGCGAGCCACACACCACTTCTGTCACTTTCTTGCTCTGCAGGTTAGCGGTGATCAGCACCGGCGACAGTCCCTGGTTAGTGGTCCCGTTCCCCAGCTGACTGTAGCCATTGTGCCCCCAAGCAAACATCTGTCCGTCTGCACAACACAGAGATTACACAGTGAGCCGAGTGTAATGAATGCAGACTCTCACAGGGGAAAGAATTCAAACAGTGCACGAAAATGTAACAGCCAGCTTTCAAGCCAATAACTTATTTTATACTTTATGGTTAAACCCAGCTGATGCAAACACCAGTCTTCTTGTTTATCTGCATTTTTTCTACAAATTGCATCAAAAATTTAATTGACAGTTGAAAGAAACCACATGGCAAAACCTCTTACTTGAGAAACTTAATATCATAAGGTGGCTTTGTTGTATGAGCCACATCAGCAAGTATACTTGTGAAAACTGGAAGCGAGAGGAGCAGAGACAGATGGTATGAGGAGTTGATTTACAGACTGAATGATTCATATAGTCGGCATATGGAACAACCTACCGTCAGTAGCCAATAAGACGTGTGGCCCGCTGCCGTAGCTCAGGCTGACTACTTTCTTCCCCTGCAGGAAGTCCAGTTTCTTTGGCACAATAGTGCTCAGACTGTCTCCTGTCCCAAGACAGCTACTGCTGTTCAACCCAAACACAAAGACCTGGGAAATAATAACACACACACAAAAAAAAATCTTAACAGATGACTGACAATGTGGAACAAAGCCAGGGACACCTCACAACTTATTTAATACTTACCTATAACTGTACAACACATAAGACTGTCAGGAACACCGGTACAGAAAAAGTACAGAGAAATCCGAGAGCACAAAATGGTGCACGCTAAACACAGATAAGCAGGTACAACAATGGCCAGTACAACAACAGGGCTGTGTAACCTTTCAGCTCAAATGGCATAATGGTGGTTTTCTTGATAATGGCATGCTGGCATTCAAGTCACAGAGACACTGAAAATAGAGATGTAATAACAATGTCCCAACTTCAATCTTTTGAAAAAGAGTGAGGGTACACTGATGTGTCACACACACCCCTCACCTCATTGCTGTGTGTGATATAGATGGCTTCATTAGCGGACGTCCCAAAGACGCAGGCCTGTCGGATCGTGGTTAGTTCCTCTGTGCTGAGCAGCGAGAACATGGGCCACTTACTGACGTCCGCCATGATGCCCGCAAAACTCGGCCTCCCTCGGCGGGGAGGAGGAGTCAGGGCTGACGGGGGAGAGGAGGGAGGAACAGGAGGGGGGCGACGATGAGAGGTGAGAGGATGAGGAGGAGGAGGCGATGTCGGAGGAGGCGGGGAGCAAGGAGCAGAATCATCCCTGCTGACACTTCAGGAAGGGACAAGATGAGAGACAGCTGTGAATTAATGGAACAGAGCTTGTACAAGTTTAGATACGTTTAGTTTCCTAAAGGCAAATTTCATTTTTATACCCTTCTTGAGGTTTTCATCCAGAAAACCACATCAAAACAACACGCTTATGTGAACTAACAGAAAGTTGTATTGGAGATGAAGAGAAATGAAGAGAAAACACTTAGCACATGCAAATAATAATTGAATGACTCTTAATCCATGTTTGAGAACCAGCAGTTAAGGAAACCAACTTTCTTCTGACTTGGAGAGAAATGGCAGCTAACTGAAAATGATGCATGGCATGCAGTCAAAGCAACACAAGAGATCTATGACAGCAAGCCTTTATGCTTCATGTGATGGGCCTCGTGTATCTGTCAATTCACCATAATCGTGCATACAGGCAAATGTTCAATGACTCGTTCAGCAGCTATGACTCATTACTTTCCTTAACCAGACCCGCCCTGCAATTTGAGATAAACGCAAACATCACTTTACACTTCAGCAAATGTGATGTCATCTGAGCAAATTATTTACACATTATTTACTCTACTAGTTGTGTGTAAATGATTCAGTTGTAGACGGAATAGCGTGGCTCACAATGATTAAGAAAAACACAGAGTCACATTTAAAAAATTGCCCTGTATCTGAGGAGGAGCAGGGGAAACTTTTTAAATTGCTAATTTTTTTAATGGAGTTCGGCGTGCAGTCCTCGACTTCGTGGTCAGCCGCGGGAACACACTGCGAAGACACTGCCAGGGAGCTAAAACCGCCTTATCTTACCCAAAGGCTCCTTTTTAGGTCGGCTGTTAAAAAAAACTAATCATTCTGGCCATGTAGTAAGCGAGCTAAGTTAACACTGAAGCATGATGTGCGGGAGAAGAGGCTAGCAGCGGGTGAGCGCCTTCCTGAGCTCTTCCTACCTAAAGCATCGCTCCATGACAACCAGCTCGCTGAGAAAAGACAGACAGAACAGCCGTATGTAAGCACAGAGTCACTGTTAGTACAACACCCACGTCCGCAGCATGTAATGTAATAGTTTAATAACTCACCCGACCCGACCTGGTCCTCGCTGTTGTCAACGGCAACGCTGCTGCTGAAGACTGCGTCGTGCGTAAACAACGTTTCGTCTTCTTCATTTCCGGCAGAGTGAACGATCTATGAGCACATTGCTGCCCCCGCCGGTCAGTAGTGAAACAGCTTCTAAACGTACAAGTTTTAAATAGTTGAAAAAGTGCCAAACATTTTGCCCAAGTTGAATCAGGATAATTTACATTTTCTTATTATTTGACCAAAACGTGAACCCAATAAAAAACTGCTATTGTGTCATTATGACCCTAAAGTCTTATTTTGAGAAAGACAAATCAAGGCAACGTTATAAAACACATGCATACATTTGAGTTAGTCATTACTCAGTGCAGGACAAACCGTCTAATTACAGTCTAATGAAATAATAAGCCTTCTCCAGTGATGGATCTTTAGAGGAGCCTTTGCAAACCTAAAGATGATTGTCCTGTCATCTGGTTTTGTTGCATTCATTTTGTTCACGTAATTGGTTGATAATGAATGAATGACCAAACACATGCACAATTACTTTCAGTTTGGCTTCATATCTTTATCTGATTATGATGACATTGTACTTTTTGAGTTTATAATAAAACATTAACTATTATGTTGTTGATTCATGTTTGGTATCACATTGAAGTCAAATATAGCAAATGTTGTATAGAATGAATATTTGCAAGTCATTTAAGCAAATACAAACAAAATATTTTAATATCTCAAATGAAAAAAAAATGCTGTAATCAATACCTCTTATGCACTTGTAGTTTTTCTTTACAACCAGCAGGTGAAGTACTGCCACGTGGATCTAAGCTCAGTGGCTTTGCTGTGCTGCATGTCTCTCTAGTACACTACAGTGATTATAATGTAATGCAATGCAAGGTGAGAGGACACAATTGTTGGCTCGACAGCTGCTAACTCAGCTGTTTTTGCATGTGTGTTTGCAACACCGTCATTTACATAAATTTGCTGCTCTGTGTCCCGACACTCTTGAGGAAGATCATTGCAAGAGTGAACCTGTCACTGACCCTTGTGGGACACCAATTACACTTCCTATTACTGAACAGTGCATCACAAACTTTAACATTTTGCATAAATATGAAGAGATATGCATGCCATTACTTCACATGAAAAGTTAAATCTACAGATTTCATATCAAAACATCATAACTGACTGCACTGAATGCGTTACACAGACCTAAAAATACAGCACCAACTATTCCTTTTTTTATTGAACCTTGATTTGATTTTCCCTCGTAAGTCCAAGTCAGTTTTGGTGAAATAATTTGCTCTAAATCCAAACTGCACACAATGTAGACAAAGTGACTTGTGTTAAGTAATGTAGTCTGTTGTTCAGTAAAAAGTCTCTCAGCAAAGTTGTGTACTGGTAGTATACGAGCACATTTCCAGTCATCAGGGAAGGAGCTGTGTTTTAAAGTTTATCTGGGTTCCACTTTTGTCCAGCAGCACGTGTTGTGCTCTGCTCTGCGGTTTAGCGGGCAGTTATGTGATATTCCCTGGATGCAGGCCGTGTTGTGCTTTTCTGTCTGAGCTGCAGCCAACAGATCGATACGTCAGCGGGCTTAGTGCTAACCTACTTCTCAACATCCCAGTGTCCACCATTCATTCTACAAGCCTGCCACCCAGAAATACCGTCAGTCTTTAAGGAGTTATAAATCACCTTTATTCGAGGTATTATAAAACTTTGCTTTTCAACTATGCTCACAGTTCTAGGTGATACACGTTTGTTTGTTTGTTTGTTT
>JBAJHX010000011.1:2072908-2086718 GCA_037176925.1 Amniataba percoides | reverse complement strand
CGCCCACGCACGCACACACACGCGCTTACCTTCTCTGGAGAGTTGCCATTAAGGCTTCATATATTTTATTCAAACACTGGAGTATTGCAGTGGAGTTCGTGCCAACACAGATCCGTCTCTGTAAGAGGAAGGGACACACAAGCATGCATTACACATTTATGCTGTTTAAATATATTGTATTTAAAGTCTGTTTCAGTCTCCTTCAAAATTCGACTCAAAAATATGCATGTCATATATTCTACAAGCTTGCAACAAAGTCCAGTTTTTGTGTGTCTCAGTTTCTCAGTTGCGTGCTGTTACATTGTTGAAAGGTGATGAGTTGACAAAACAGTGACAGACATCATTGTGATGTCTGTCCTCTAAGGTCACTTGGAGGGTTTTGGTGCAGTACTCTAATATGCTCCCTTTATGTGTGTGTGTGTGTGTGTGTGTGAGAGAGAGAGAGAGAGTGAACTCATTAGCTCATGGCCTCATTGCCCAAACACACTGAGTCTGCAGAAAGACATCATGACTTTGTCCGCTTTCGTCTGAGCCCCCATGTACGTCATATTTTGCGCACACACACTCGCAAGCTGTCAACTGATCACACCTGTCGCAAACACACAGCTCAGTCACACAGGTCATTTATATAATCAGCGGAAACCGAACTGGACTGACCTGAACTCTGTAGGTATAAAGAAACAAAAATGACTACGGTTACTGTCTTAAACACATTTTAGGACAGTTTCACACATTTAAAGCAGCTATAATCAAAATCATTACAATAACAATGCATCAAATGACTGTGTGTAACATTACACGACTCCCAATGGAGGATAATGTAGCAGTGTGTCAGCTGGATGTGTAAGTAGGCAACAGTTTGCTAACGTGTTTTATAAAGATACTGATTAAAGGAGCTTAAGATCAACGCTGCCAAAGCTTCGCACAGAAGGACGAGGTTTCGGGTGGTGGAAGGAGCCGCAGCAGCTGGTAATGATCCTCATCTACTTGCTCTAATGTTTGCCCCCCGTTGGAGGTAAATGTAGTGCAACTCTCCTAAAATAGTTTTCGTGCATCAAATTACTGACAACCAACAGACACACAGCGAACTTGAGCTTTTAAACAATTAACTGCTTCATGTGAGGGACCATTTCTTCATGAGAGAGTGGTTACTTTTGAGACTTCGCACTGCATTTCCCAGTGCCGTGAGCATATTGTGTGTGTGGGTGACGTGACCCACTTGACCGCGACAGCGCGGATCTGCTCGCTGACATTTTTATTCAACGCAAGCTGGTTTGCAAAAGATCAGACACTCGCACAACTCTTAATTCTGGAGCAAGTGCGCTGAAATGACTCAAATGTCTTTGCTCCCCCAGATATTTCTTGACACTTCTTAGGTGCAAAGACTGCGACACCGCCTCTCCACTCTGAAAGGACGGTGCTGAGGTGGAGGTTAATGTGTGCAGCCGTTAACCTCACAAACAAAGAAAAAAAAAAGCCAGACAAAGCCAGTGATTACAATGTGACTCTGTTCAGCAGTGGAAACACTATAATTTTCTAAATGAAGCAATGAGCAAAGGAGGGGAGGTTGAATGAGGGAATGTGTGCGTGTGTGTGTGCGTATGTGTGTGTTTGGACAGCTCTCGCTCCAGGTTTCTGTCAAGAGAGAGTGAGTGCTGAGTGTTATTTTTCCAAGTGCACTTAAAAAGCAGTAGGGCATCAAAGGCTCCACTAAGAAGTGTTTTCACAGACTGAATGATAAGAAGCAGAGAAACACTTGACAACAACTCAGTCTCAACTCTCTCTCTCTCTCTCTCTCTCTCTCTCTCTGACCTGCTGCATAAACATGTTTAATTGGCAAGGCTGGTGAATGTATACAGTCCCTGTGTTACAGTGCTACAGTATCACCATGCTTTATAGTAATCTTCTATAAAACAATCCCATCTCAAGGTGCCCTCACCAGCTTTTTCCCAAACCTTCAGGTGAAGCAGAAAGTTTATTCTTTACCTTGGAAACAGCTGCCAACTCAAGGTCCATTTAAGAAATGCACTTAACCTGAGTCCTATTTACCAAATGCTGTAGAGGCTGTCTGGATGTTTTCCAAACCTCCCTGCTACATTAGATAAGCACTGGAATAATCCTAAAAACAACAATATATACGATAAACCCTTTAAAAATTACAGATACAGCCCACGTAAGCCGTCCGAGGTGGAGTGTTGTAGCATCCTGAGGACCTTCTTTATGCATCTCTGTTTGTGAGCCTGTTCACTGAAGACATCACACTAACTATAAAAGATTTGATTGTACTTTTAGTTTAACAGAACATCAACAACGCTGGTGAGATTTTGCATCAGTGTGACAGACAGCAATTCTACTTCTACCTTTATCAAGTAGTTTTAGTTGCCAAACCTCCAGTACAGTACGTCATTTATTTACCTTGTGTTTTTATCATTTAAAGTTTGAGTGATCTTAAAAGTTGTAAATTCAACCACACAGCTGCTCATTGTTGAGAATTAACAGCAGCTGTGATGTAAACACTGATGTGAAAACTGGCCTTCAGTACTGATGACTTCTCACTCTGTAGCTTTTTCTTAGCGCCTTTCCTCTTTATCTCTGTTCTCCACTTCTTCCCTCCTCCTTTGTCCTACCTCTCCCTCACACACACTTGAGCTGACTTTTACTCTTCTCTTGTCTGGGTTAACCTTTTGCTCGATGACAGCCCGTATGACATAATCGCCATATTTGTCCCACTCACCGCATGTGTGTGTGTGTGTGTATGTGTGTGTGTCTACATCTGAGGCCACGTTGGGGGAGTCTGGGCGATATAAGAAGTGAGTTTTCACAGGAGCCCTATAACCTGCTTACAGGTGTGTGTGTGTTAGCCATGGAGTTTGAGTTTATACTGAAGGTAGCAGAGAGGAGAGTAAAGGCTGCTTTGGGCAGAGCTGAACCAGGTAAGATACTTTTTACACTGGATACAGCTGTGTGCATCTGACCTGACACAGAGAGAGATCATGACAAAAAGTTTGCTGAAACTATGTTAGAAACATGCCAGTGTTTGGTTGTTGTTTTTTAACATAACCTATTTAACCTGGGAATTTTTTTTCACTCTGTCACATACTGCAACTCAACAACTGAACTGCAACGACTGACATCATTTTACCACACCGACGAGCTGAAAGGGTTAATATGACTCCTATATGTCTCCTTTGCTGACTTTAAATGAGGCAAAAAACAATATAAAACACTGTTACTTAGTGCTAAATAACACACCATAAAGAAAACTGGATTTCAGACTCGTCTGTTAGAATACTTGACTGGACAAAAGAGGCTGTCATCTCTCAGGAGCCCTGAAATACCACAGACGTGACTGTCAGGTTTGGGACGGGCAAAAATGATCCTGCTTATGTTAAACTAATCCCACCCAGACAGGATTTCGGGTGCTACAACATGGGGGACTTTGGAAGGATTTGGGTATCAGTTCATGATCGGTCTTATTCCTGACACATAATGAGACATGCAACACGCTTAGAACACACAAGGACACATCAACAGACGTGCCTTTTGGAGCAGTTGATAAGTCAGGCGTCGCACTCTAGCCTGCATTATATAGCTGTCAATGCTACAGAATGTGTGTGTGCATGTGTGTGCGGACAGATGAGGTCACCATCCCGGCCACTAAAGCTGCCACTCATCTGTTGCCTCCTTCCCGGCAAAGTCATTCTCTCCTTTGTGAGTCGCATGATTGAACTGCCTTTTCATGTGCAGCATGTCTTAGTATGCTGCCCGACAACAGAGCAGTTTAGGTGGAGCTGCAAGTAAACATTTAAAACCCACCAAATCCTTCAAATCCTTTACTCGAAAGCACTACATGTGTTGAGTATTGTGATGATGATTATTTTAAAGTGGAGTCATCTGCTGTGATGTTCCTCGATAGCGAAAGACAGGTCTTCAGACACGGCATTGTTGGAACTTTTTTTCTAAATCGGCTGCAGTAAGTAGACTCATCGAAGCCGATTAGACGGGGCAAAGTGAGAATTAAAAGGCTTCACCTCCGATAAGAGTTTCACAGTGTTTTGATGGTTCGTGAAAACCAGTAATGAATGCCGCCTGATAAGCTCGCTCTCGTGAAATGAGGAGATCGGGAGCAATTTCGTGCCTTTTTGTCCGGTTTTAAATGAATTGTAATGCGCGGTAACACTCTGTCATCTCAAATCCATTAGCCTGTTCTCTCTGAGGCCCTAGATAATGGACGTCAGTATCAGTATTTCCACCGTTCTGTATTTATGTCCCCTCTCACTACGCTCTTGTATCTGTAGTTTGTTTTTCTCTTAGATGTGTGTTTTGATAGTTTGATGCAGCAGTGAATGTACCGTGCTGATGAATTTAAAGAAAGAATGAAAAGGGGATAGATTTTGAGTTAGTAAAGCTATTTTTTATTTTCTACCCAGCTGAGATAGAAATGCCAACAATCTCAACATCCTTGACCTGAAGTCCACCACCTGCCCACTTATCCTCCTCCTCTATCAACTTTTCCCTGCAAAGAGGTGCGGGGATTTTTTTTTTTCCTCAACAAAATAGCTGAAGTTAATCTTTATTTTACTCAGACAATAGCTGACTGGAACTGCTGCCAAGAAAAATAAGCTTAAGTTCTTGCCCAGCATGTGCGCGACCGTGGGTGGCTCCGCAAAACACACTCTTTTGTCGAGTCTTCAGCGCTTAACAAAGTTTTATCTCTTGACACATTATCTACCTACGCTCTCTGTTCCCGTTATTCAAAACTAATTTTGGGTCTTATTCAGACACACACGGGAGCATTTGACAGCACAGAGAAACGGCTGCTAGAGAAAACGAATGTGTCCTCCAAGCTCTGAACTCTTTCTTTGGACAAGTGCAGAGAAAATGCTTTTTTCATTTTAATCTAATTTTAATAATGTTTTCATCAGTAAGGTGATCCAAGTGGATTAAAACAAACCTGTGGAGCCACGAGAATGAAAGCAGTCAGCCTTCATTAAAGAGCCGGAGCACTGAAGAGTTGGCGGAGGAGTGGTGGCGCGCTGGGAGTTGTGGTTTAGCTGAGATCGGGGGAGTGTCGTCGTAGAAACCGTCTCAATCCACTCTGGCTCTGAGTGCTTTCTGACCCGACCCTGGCAACACACACACACACAAAACCACAAATGAATTAGTATTGACAGATGTATTAGATCTGTCTGACAATGACTCCACACTGTATGTCGAGTTCCTTCTCCGGAACAACACTATACTCAAGTTTTTGGATTTGATTGTGCTGCTCTGTACATCAATGCTACACCTCAGTAGTATCAATGTGAGAGGACACGAACTGACTCAGGGTATCTGACAAGAAGAATGACATAAGGGCTTCATGTGAGCTTTGTGAATTGTGATTTTTGTCTCGCAAAACCACCTGTTGGCACGCCGCTGTCGTTGTGTTTTGTATAGTCATCATAGTTTTCTTTCAACCACAACATTATTCCCATCACTGAAATAATGTTTCAATCCTGTCTTTGACTTGTTCTGTCATTTAATTTGTCGGACCAATTGAGATTAATGGAAGATCTATAAATCAGTCACACTAAGTTTTCTATCGAGGCCAATAAGCTTTTAGATTTCTTGGATTTTTTGTTTTTAGTGATGCTAATAAAGCTGTGGCCTGACAGATGTCAGCTATCAAATCCAGTCATGTGGAGGTTAAGTGGACTTTGGATAACAGAGAGGGGATGGCGGGGTATCGCGGCAGTCTGCCCGACTGACTGCACTGCATGATCTATTTAAAGAGAATGAGATGAAATGACGCGCTCCCGATACACTGCGTAAAATGAATAATCCACTGTGTCTTTTTATTTCTTACGCACTTCATATGACCTTTTCAGATTCACTTCAGCAAGTTAACTCTTCTCCCCACAGTTTCTCAAACCTTCTTCTTCTCACTTCCCCCCTAAATGCTCCAAAGTTAAACACCCTGAGGTATGATGTGACAGAAGACATCTTCACGTTATATAAACATATTTTTGCTCCGTCACCTCCACCCAGCTTTGACTTTCAGCACCTCCTTAATTCAAACTCTTGCCTGAGGGATTTCTCCCCTCGGTCTCTGTAGTTATTTCCTCTCCCATCCCCACAGTTCCCTCTTCCACCCCCCTCCTCCTCCTCCTCCTCCTCCACCCCATCTTCCTCTGAAGTTCCGACTTTTTGGGGAAAGATCTGGAGCGATTATGTAACCGGTCTGACGCAGAAGCCCTCCATTTCTAACTCTTATCTTTTCTTTTTTTTTTGCGTGAAAAATTGGTGCTGAGGACGTGAGTCCCCCGCTGTACCTGCTGTATCAGCTGCTTCTGATCTCTGACCTCTCTGGGAAAATCCAAAAATGGAGGGAAATATCTCCAAACAGCATCATATTGAAATACATGCTTTTAAAATAGTTTTAGTTTTTCACTTACCACAATCTTGGATAATAATGGGATGTTTTTTTTTTGTTTATTTTCCCATAAAAATCCTGTAACTGGCAGTCATAGAGGATGAAGATAAGTTAGAGCTGAATCCAATGTCTACGGTCTTTATATTTTACAGTCAGTCACTCTGGGGAGAGAGCATGACTAACACGGATTGACTTTCACTGTTATTACTTCACACTTCAAAGTACCACAACAACACCAGATATATTCCAAGCGGCACTTCCTGGGGAAACCCCCTTCAAATGTCCCTGAAGCCAAAAACAGGGAGCTTTTAAAAGGGAAATCGATAGTTATATGCAAGGTGTTTAGAGGACCACGGCCCATGAAGCTCTCTATTACTGACATCTGAGTGCTGCTGTTGTGACCAGTCTGGGGTACTTAACCTCGGTGTCTGAACTCATGTGAGGTTGCTCGATATGCAGACAGGAGATATCTTGATACACTCCTGTCAAAAATACAGATACGTGCATTATAATGCCCGTCATCAACTGTTTTTTTTTTATCAAAATGGGAATTGTCCAATACATTTTCAACAGCTGATCAGGGGTGTTTTAGACGGGAAAACAAACCACTTGTTGCATTTTATGTGGCTTTATGGCAGCCAGTGCAGGGAGAGAGTAGGTAGAAAAGTGCCTGAACGTAAGACGTTTTTCCTACATTCTTTTCATTAACTGATCACGGTCACACCTGCTCAAAAATTGAATTCACAAGCTATAAAAATAAGCAATAAAACACACTGCTGCCCACTTCAGTCAACCGAGTGTTCACTCTTACTAGCTCTGGTGTGACCATTACAGCCAACGGTGGGTAATATTAGCTAATGTAAAGCAACTTTGGACGGAAACTGACACGTCACTGTCACGTTGTAGACAATATGACTCTACTCATGCTACTTTTAAGCAACTGTCCCAGCTGAAAAAACGAACAATGAAAGCTCTCGCACATCTGCATTTAGATTCCATTTACATACAGTAGATCACTGTCAGGCTCTTTCTTCATCTGCAGCGATGCCCGTAACTTTGTCTGCGGTTGCTAGGTTACAGGGGGCTGCCTCATCTTGCTGTCATACTCCACCTCACCCCATTGCCCCCTGTCAGAAAGTTATATTTGGGATAATAAAGCTCGCTTCAACCGTCCTGACTAGCAAACATGACAGGAGCAAAAACAGTGTGTATGTTTTTTTCTGCGTGTTTCCCAGAGATACACGCATCCCTGTGATTCTTCTGACAACCAGTATAGACGTAAAGTTTTTTTTACTGGTCTTTGTGCAGTTAACAGGAGAGACGCTGAGAGAGGGATGAGAGAGGAATAGGTATGTGAGAGAGGGGGGGGGGGCAAGGGGAGGGGGATTCAAGACGGCAGAGACAGCAGACAGAGATGGAGGAAAAGAGAGAGAGAGAGAGGGAGAGAGTGTGAATGAATAATTTAGTTCCTCTGTTCCCTCCCTCCCTCCTCCCCGCTGAGTTGGTGATGTTACAAAGATAGATGAGGAGAGGAGAGGAAAGAAAAGGAGAGCAAAAAAAAAGGAGACAAAGAACAATAGGAGGCGAAGGGAGGAGAGGAGGCGAGGAAAGGAGATGGGAGAGGGGATGAGGGGGAGAAGAGAGGAAACGAAGAAATGAGGGGAGAGGAGACAGAACAAGGAAGGGAGAGGAGGAGAGAAGAGGGAACGAGAGAAGAGCGGATAGGAAGCAGGAAAGGAAATGAGATGGTAGGACACAAGGAGAGAGGAGGAGAGACAACAAGGGGAGAAGAGAAGAGGAAATAAAAAGAGGAGAGAGAAAGAAATGTCTTGAATGTGTGTTTGTTTGTGAATATCTACATGTGTTGGATGTATTTCAGCAACTGTGTGTGTGTGAGTGTGTGTGTGTGTGTGTGTGTGTGTGTATGAGAGAGACAAACCCGCAGAGTGCAGAAAGATAAAGTCAGAGACGCAGTACGCTGAATGAAATCGATGCTAGATGTGTGCGTCCTCTCAGCATTCAGCAGGTGTTCTCTCCCTCCTTTTGGAGACCCACCTGCGTCACTAATCACTCGTTACCTAGGTAACAGTGGACTTCCCCATGTCTGCGCCTCTGTGTGTGTGTGTGTGTGTGGGCGGGTGTCTGAGTGTAAATTATGACTCATCCTGCTCAGTTCAGAGCGGCTATCCTCACACTCCTGTCTGGGGAACACCCACCCACATCTGTTACCTTCCTGTCTGTCCCTGTTCCCCCTCTATCATCCATCACTCCATCTCTGCTCTCCCTCCATCGCCCCCCCATCACTCATTTGCAGCTCTTTTCTCCTCGCCTGCCCCGACTCACAGATATTAGCTCCAATGCATCCACACACAGACGTACCTGTTGTTCTCTGTTCGACTGCTGTTTGTTTGGAGCAGGAGAGGAGCCAATTAGCGAGCGCCGTGAGCAAACAAAGAGGAGAGCGCCACCTAGAGGGATGCTGTTTGATCGACCTGTGATACCTGGGAATTGCTATAAGTCTGAATTTAAAGCAAATGAAGCCTAATTGTAGTGCACCATGTCTACGACCGATCTCACTGGGATGAATCTTGCATGAACAGGAACAGTTTTGAATATAGTTCATTTTCCTCAGAGTCTGTAAAAGATGCTTCTGTCGTGTAGTGCAGGTCTCCGTACAGGCTTCATACCTGCAAACCTCACTGTGATGGTAAGACTCTGAAAAGTTTCCATTTCTGTTTGAGTTCACATTCATGAAACCACAACAGTTAATTAGTCTAATTTAAAGATGCTGATGGGCAATTTTGAAACTTTAGACTTTTTTTTTTTTTTACTAGGATTGTGAAGGAAAGTCCTCTCTGTGTATGTGACGGGCCTGATCCTGATATTGTTTTCCAAACTGTGTCTCTCCCCGTGTCCAAACCTAACCAGCTTGAGGTTTGACATCAAGAACGTTTATTCGTCGTCCTGGAAAAAATCGATTTTGCTGGAGGGAGCCGGGCTTTCCGCTTGCATCCACTCTGTACCAAACCAAGCGTGCAGAGATTGATATGAATCCTCTCGGTAAGAAAGCGACTTGAGCTATTCCTTGCTTCTGTAAAAGCCTCCGCTCGTCTTGGAAGGCTTTCCACTGGACTGTGGAGCCTGGCTGCCGTGAAGCTGGTCACTGATGGATGATGAGGCCTGGCTTGCAGTTTTTTTTTTCTTTTTTTTTTAAATTTCTTCAGTTCATGCATAAGTTTTGGAGGTTTTTGGCTTTAGGTTGGTGAAAACTGGGACTTTTCATGCTGAAAATGGGTCTTTGGAAATTTGGAAGCACAGCATGGCTTTAAATATCATGCTGCAGGACCACACAAGCAGCAGTGACATTTCTTGGGAGCCTGGCCCAAAAAACAGGCTCAACCCAAAAGTTCACAAAAATATGTAGAGAGTGGAGAGGGAAGTTAAAGGCAACATGATGACATTATTACGAGCAAATGTTGGAACTTAAAATGCCTCCGTCCACTTCCCTGGCCTCAGCTCCTCTCTTGTGCTGCGTGTCTGTGAGCTTCTTGGGGAACGCACGGAAAAAACAAAGATCAGAACCAAACAGTCGTCGTCATGCTCCCACGCCCAACATGTTCAGTACTTCTCCCAAGGTTGTGGAGCAGTTTTGGTGCTGTACAATAACTCTTTTTTTATTCTCCCCGTGGCGTGGGCAGCGCTTTTCTTTGTTGGTGTTCGAGAACAAACGCTCCGAAATGCCACAGACGTCGTCTTGCTTGCGGCCTCTCAATGCCTCTGCTTTAGGCTGGTTCATTGAGTTTATTCACATTAACTTTTTAAAGTGATGCTTTGGATTATAACATCAAGTCTGAAGCAGCCCCCAGAGGCTGTAGACATCACTAACTAAACACACTGCACGCAGCTGCCTCTGCCTTTTCGTTATAGGTGCCAAATTACGTTTTGTTTTGTTTTTTTTAACTTAAAACCAGGGCATGTCTGTTCCAGAATGGGTCACTCACGTGCTTCATTTTAGGGCTGATGCCACACCAGAGAGGCACTATGCGGTCTATGTGCTGCACCGCTGTAGGGCAAAACTGCACCCTAAACTAGCACAAGAACAAGGTGCCCCTTTTTTCATTTGCAGAGAGTCTTTGCGCCCCACTGAGCAGAGCGATGACTTTACTATTCTTAAAACTTGCCAGTAGGAGGTCTCAAAAGTGTTGTGAACAAATGTCTTTTTGCCAAATGTCCTGGCAACCTATCTACAATATTAGCTTTAGAGGACATTAGTACACAGAACGGTGAGTAAAATGCATGCAAGGATGGGCGGGAAAGAAGTAGAGATGTTTAAAAGAAAGAGGAATTTAGGAGAGAGAGTGGGTGGATGAGCGGGGAGTGCTTTTTCCTTTTGGTGCCTGTAGAGGGCGCTGCTGCCTCTGTACTGACCCAGACATGCAGAAAAGCTTCTAATACAATAGAAAAGAACAGGAGTGTGTTGTCTAATGAGGGTGTATGAGTAATCAAAGCATTTTCTGTTTTTTTCTTACTAATGCACAGTACTGCATCTGTTTACGTACATGATTAGTGTGTATGTTGTATTTATAAGCGTGTTCTCTTGCAATCTGTGTGCTGTGAAGCAAAAAAGGATGGGCAGAGGTGTTTTCTTTTCTTTTTTTTTTATTCTTCCAGGGGATTGATGGTGGAATAAGTGGATGAGAGAAGGACCAGGGGGGGGAGGGGGGCAAAGAATTTCTCTTTTGAAGTTTAAGAGCTGCGTCCCACCTTCTTCCGATGTTATAAAAAGCAGCAGAGGAGATGAATTTTAATGTAAATGTAGCTTTGATTTATTCATAACTCCTTCACTTGGACTGACCTGGATAAAGCAGCACACACACAAGTACACATTTCTTTTTTTTTTGCTGTTGTCTGGGAGAGACACGAGCTCCTCCTGTATTAAAATAGTGGCGTGTCAGCAGCTTCAAAGATGGCAGAAGGATGGCCTGAGAACCTGCCCGGGATTCTGGGCTCATCCACTGAAATGGGATGAAAGATGAAGATTCGGGGTGACAGGCTGCTGCTGTGTCTGTGTGTACGGCTTCTTAACGGGCCTGAGCAGAGCAGAGCGACTGAAAAATAAAGACACTTACATACTTTCAGCCCTCCAAAAGAAAAAAAGAGCAAAATCTGATTAAGCTAAATAAACCATTTAGAGCTCCATTTGGTTATTACAGCGTTTCTATGAGCGGGCGCGTTTGATCCTGTCTCTGCGGGGTCGGATCATTATCTACCACACACAGTGAACTACCACAGTGTTATTGATGTACCGCCACTATTAACACTGTTATCAGAGGACTCCTATTGTTGGGCTGATGCTCTTAGACATGCTCTGGTGCCACCTAGTGGGCGCGAGAGCTGAAATACATCATATTTCTGTGATGCTTTGGAGGAAAGTGTGTGTGTGTGTGTGTGTGTGTTGGGGGGGGCGGCTTTTGTGTGGCTTTTGTCTGCCTTGTGTGTGTGAGTGTAGGACACAGACACAAACACACACACACACACATAAGGCAGTCAGGCAGAGAAAGACAGTGTGAGGCTGCTCGCTGTCCATGGTGCTAAAATATTTTTGGGTCCAAGTGTTCTGACCTGCCTCTGACGTCATGAAGCCTCCAGGCGACATCTGATTATTTTTTAATCGCATATGCTTCACCCGCTGCCCTCAAGTGCTTTTTTGTATCCATACAACACAGACAAAAATACCTAAGGATAGTTTTAAAACTCACAAATAGCACAAGTGACAGCAGATGCAGGGAACAAACACTTCAAGTTCCAATAATATGTTTACTTTTAATATGTGTTTACTTTTTATATTAATGTTATTGTGGTAGTGTTATTGTAAGAATACAGCCACTCTCTTGAAATCTCAGTTAGAATGGCAATAATCTATTTTGGGATCAAAAGGCTTCATCTCCTGGGGACAATGATGGAAATCAGCACGTTGAATGACAATCGACTTATTAGACAGTCAGATAGCCTATATGCAAAGCTGACATTTGGGACTGACAGTGCCTGATCCCTCTGGGAACTTGACTGTGAGAAAGTCAATTTCATGGCAGATTTTCAATAAATCAGATTTTTGATATTTCTCTGCATAAGTGGAAATCATGCCCTGCCGCTGCACGGCGGCGGGGAGAGGAAATGTCAGGGTGTCGCCAAAGACACGAGGGTGAATCCTTACAGGGACTCAAAGCAAATGTAATGGGAATATTGTCAGACATATTTTGCTGAAGTGTTGGGCTGAGGTGGGCATTGTTCTCGAGACTCGTCAGTGACAGTACAGTCAGAATAACTGTTCACTTCTCCCAGCTGATGAGTTGTGTCATATGATGGTTTCTCAGCAATGCCTCCAGAAAGCCACACGACCTAACTCTGCCGCCCCTCACTCAGTGTAAGCACACATGGACTGGAGGAGGTTCGGGGGTTTTCTTTGATATCAGTTTCGCCAGAGGAAGGGGGGAATTTCATTTCAGCGCTCCGTGAGTCCAGCTGGGTCTCAGCCCGCCTCTTTATTCTGGAGAGACGGCTGACCTACATGCTGCACTGGAGAAGACTAATTCAGGCGTGTGATGCTCGGCCAAGAAACTTTTCAAAAATAATAACACTTTGTTTGACTTTATGTGGATGCAGAGTAACGTAAGACGCGCTCCACCTGATGCTGCCCCACATTGCTGTTACATCACAGAGGAAATGTGAGTGTACTGTATTCGGCCCTGCAGTCTAAGCTTACAGCCGGGAACCTGCTTGAAAGGTACGAGCACGTGTACAGTAGACGCACCAGACATGTGAGGCAGACGGCCCTCCGGTTTATCAGCCTGCCAATCAAAGCCCACCTCTTGCATTTTTTAAACCATTCAGCCATTGAGGCCGCCCGTCACCGGCTGAATGCAGACAGTAGGAATACGTGGGATGTGTTAATGAGTGGAGCAGGCTTCATTGTCTGCCTTACCTTCACAAACATGAGAGCTGCATCCAGTTCAGCAGGAAGTGGAGGCAGAAGGTCTCACGGTGCTTCATGTGATCCTGCGAAAGTTCAGAAATGAAACAATGATTTCAAACGGTGACAATACATGATAACATCCTGAATCAGTCCTGCACATTGCTGGATTTAAATGCACAATATTGCATATTTTAATATAATTTCCCTGAAAGGCTTTAACAGAATATGTTTTAATATTTTCCTATAACTTATATTTACACATGCCATCCAAAAGAAAGAAGGGAAAAAAAGTGAAAATGACATAATAAACTCTTTATTATATATTAATGTATTAAATATTTCCTTTTCTCCTATTTCCACTGACAGTCAATGATCACAGCTCATTGGGCACCTGTTACCAGTCACCATCACACACACACACA
>JBAJHX010000011.1:2056941-2072808 GCA_037176925.1 Amniataba percoides | reverse complement strand
ACACACACACACACACACACACACACACACACACACTTCATTCACTGGCCCGCGCCGACAATGACAATTTGTTTTTGAGAGCGCGTGTGTGTCTCCTCGCCGGGCTCGTGGCATCAAGCAACAGTGTGCTCCCGGAGAGCGGCACGCGCGCTCCAACGTCAAAACACCCAGCGCGACAGTCACCGGGACATCCGGTCAGTACTTTCAAAATAACGATCATTAGTCTGCTCGGTCATACGAGCTTTGACGTATTTCTAACGTGCTTGTGTTTCATGCACGGCTCCCTGTAGACCCCTTAGTGTATAATAATAAAAAACATAAACAGGAAGCTAAACGTTGATCAATGTTTATTAACAATAGGGCCAATATAAACGATGACGTCTTTTTATTATTAATTAAATCAACATAGAACTGTGATACTGCAGGAGAAAAGTAGCAGCAAAGGTTAATTAGATTTAAAAGCAAATTTATAGAAGACAGTGTGGGTGCTATATATTTAAAAAAAGGTCTAATGTGTGTTGTTAGATTAGAGATGGCACTGTTGGTTGTGTTTTTATTGAGAGAGATATAAAAGATCTTATCTTAAATGATTCAGATGGGAGCTGACCACTTGATGGCAGCAACAAGTAAAGAGGAGAAAAGAGGAATAATAAAAGAGGAGTGACAAATGCCTGTGGATAAGCAAACAGTACGTTGTCGTAGAGCAGCAGGTGAACAGTCGCGTCTGAAAAGTGACTCGTTCAGGTGCAGGCGGACTCGCAGCGCAGCGAGCTTTGACTTTGAAAAGGCTCGCCGCCCTCCTTCCGGTGCCGCTCCGGTAACTCTCGGCGCTTTTCACGCAGCTGGAGCGGCTGGCGGCGGCACGCGCGCCTCGCGCTCCTGTCAGCGGAACACGAGCGGAGGTTTGTGAGAGCAGGAGGACTCTTCTTCTGTCCGCGTGTGTGCGCGCCGAACATGGGAACACACAGTGACAGACGGGCTCCGCTAGAACCGGTTTGGGGAGCCGTGCAGTGACAGCCGCTGCTCCGTGAGCGACGGACGCACCGGAGGGACGTGACGGACAGGTGAACCTGCGACGCTTCCGACCCATGGCCCGGGGGGGCGCGGGGCCGGGGGGGGAGCCGTGACGAGCAGCGGGCTGTTTATTCGGCGCCGGAGCATGGAGCCGCTGTAGCCGGGCGCTGCGCTCTGCTTTTGTCTGCGCCCCGGTGGACTCGGCTGAGGAGGCGGGAGGCGCGGACGGAGACGGGGCTGTGTTTGTGTCTGTTTCGGCGGAGACATGGCAGCGGCCATCGCCAGCGGTTTGATCCGGCAGAAGCGACAGGCGCGAGAGCAACACGCCCACCGACCGACCACTCACCGGCGGCGGAAGAGCCCCGGTAAGAAGCAGGGGCTGTGCAACGGGAACCTGGTCGACATCTTCTCCAAAGTCCGGATATTTGGGCTGAAGAAGAGGAGGCTACGGAGGCAAGGTGTGTGTGTGGGGAGGAAAGAGGGGAGGGGGGGGTACACGCACGCACGCAGACAACGAATATGTATTGATAAGACGCGCGCGTCTCCGTATGCGCACACGCACTCACATATGCAAGAAAACGCACGCGCTCGCACCCACTTTTACTGATGCTACACACACACACACTCGCGCGCGCACACGCACACACCCCAATCATGCATAAACAGAGACAGACAGACAGACCCCCCCCTCCTCTGTGGTGACACACACACACACTGTCATGTCTTGTAGTGCCCTATGGTTCAGTAGTTTCCAGGTACATCCATTATTGAAGCCACAGATTAGTCTGTCTAGTCTCTCTCTCTCGCTCTCTCTCTGTCTGTCTGTCTCTCTGTGCAGCTCTGCCTCTCTCTCCCATCCCCAGCTCATAATTCAAAAAGCCCCCTATCACCATGATCAGACTTCACATTAGCAGAACATCAGGCTGAAACACAGAGGCAGCAGCAGCACCTCCCTCTTATTTTGAAATCACACTTTGCCTCATGCAATTGAGATCTGAAAAAAAAATATCAGGAGCAGGTTTAATACATTAATATATAATAAAGAGTAAAAAAAAAAAAAAAAAAAAAAGACTGATCACTGTTACATCATGGAGCACGTCTCACCGTCAGCGCCCGCCGTGATTGGCTGTGGAGGTGAACGCACATTAATGAGGCTGTTCTGATTGTGTGGCCCTGATCAGCGTTCAATAGAGGAGGCGATAAGTGCTTGTTGTAATCAATTGATTGTGTGGGGAAGCAGCAGGTGACAGTGTATGGAGGAGGGAGGGAGGGAGAGACAGAAGGGAGGTGAACGTGAGGAGGTGCATTGACAGGGAGTTGGTTTTCACCAGTTTGGCGTGGCGAGTGAACGTGCAGGCTCTCCCCCCTCTTCATCCCTTCACTTCCTCCTTCTTCTTCCCTTTTTGTCCCCACCTTTCACCCTTACATTTAACCTTCTTCCCCTCAACACGCTCCTCTCCTCTCCTGTTTCCCTTTTTCATTCCTTCTTCCATCTTTCCCTCCCTTTTGGAAGAGCAGACGAACATCTCCCTCCATCTTTCCTCCTCTTACCTTCCTCTCTCTTTTTTTGCCACGTCCTCAATGTTACCTTCTGCATTTTTTTCCTCCCTTCTCCTTCTACTCTCCCTTTTTTCACTCATCTTCCTTATCTTTTTTATCCTCGTGCTCCTCTCTCCTTTTTCTTTTACCTCTTTTCCTCGTGATCACTGTTTCTCCAAATCTCTTCAAATTCTCCCTTCTCTTCCATTTTTTCACTTTTTTCTTCATCTTTCTTCCCCTCTTCTCCTCCTCTTTCTCATCTCTCCATTCTACCTCCCCTCTGCAGGTCCTTCCATAACTTAAATCTCCATTTTACCCTCCTTTTCAGCCTCCTCTCCTCCTCATCTCCTTGTCTCCTCCTCTCCTCGTGTCTTAGCTTCAGTTCCTCCGAAGGTTTTTTGTTCTCCTTTCTTCCACTTTTTCTCCTTTGCCACCTCTTTTCTTCTCCTCCTCCTCTTCCTCCTCATGTCCCCGTTCCACTGCCCTTCCTCCTCTCCATCCTAATCTTCTCCTCCCACCTGAGTTCTTTTCATCCCTCCATCCTTCCTCTCGTTTGGAAAGAGCAGATGACAACAGCCTCCTCCTCCGTCCCTCTCCTCCCTCCTTCTTTCTCTTTTTGTCACATCCTCCTCTTTCCTTCAGCTCCTCTGCATCCGTGTTCCTCCTTTCTCTTCTTTTTGTCCTTTTTTTGTCACCTTTCCCCCTCACGTTCTTTCTTCTCCTCCTCTCCGGCTCATGGCCCTCCTCCTCTCCACCAAATCCTCTCCACATACCTTAAATCTTTTCATCCCTCCTTCCAGCTTTATTGTACTTTTTTCCCTCCCCCCTTTTTTTCCCCTCCCTCCTCCCCTGTTCCCTCCTTCCGTCTCTCCGTCCTCTGTGTTCCCAGCTGTGAGAGCTGCTGGTGAAAGCTTGGCAACATCCACAATCTCTGCTGTGTGTGTGTGTGTGTGTTTGAGGGAGAGAACTGCCAACATCCCCTACTGTCTTCCAGAGGTTTTGTGAAGGAGAGGCAGACAGACCCGACTCAAACTGATCTACAGCCTTCATTACTCCATCAAAGATTTGGTTCAGTGCAGCTTAAATTGGCACACTTGTACACTGACATGGAGCCAAAATTGGCTTCCTATTAAATATGTGATATCAACCCACTTCTGATATGATGGAGGCTCCTTCTTGTCCACAGCTACTCTCAATATGTTGTTATTATTAGTAATTAGACATCTGAGCGGAGAAGTTGTGGCACAGAGACAACAGTATTTAAATCAAAGCGGCAAAGTCAGCCTCATCTAAGAGCTGCTAACCCGCCTAAAGCCCCTCCCTCAGACTGACTTTTGGAGGGGGTTTAACTGTGACATGATGGACGGGATTCCCAAAAATGAAAAGATAATCATTGCCACAGAATATTGGCTTTTGGTGGCTTTAATAAAAAAAATCAACTAGAGAGCCATCGAAAAATGCTCAGCTGAGTCACACCACGAGCAAGGGAAGGTTTTCTGATATTGCATGCCGTCACCGAAATGCACCTGCTGTAATATATCCACATCAGACAGGGTTTTAAGCCAACAGAAAGACAGATGTATATAAATATACATAAATGTAAAGCTGGGCTGGAAGATAGACTCTCCTATGTGCTTCCAGCTCTAATTCAGTAACATTTAAAATTGGAAAAATACATTTCAGATCATGTTTTAGACATTAACTAGTCATCAGTATAGGACAGGACAGGTCATGGAGAAAGATACGAGACAATAAATGACATTTCCAGCAGCTTCCTCTGGTCGTGCGTCACACAAACAAGGACGGAGAGATTGAAATGTGACTGATGTCAGTCTGTCTGCAGCGGGCAGTGTGTATTCTGATTTCTGTTCTCCTCTGACAGACGGACGCTGGGCAGTTAAACTGTTATTTTGAATCATAAAGCAGCGAGAAATGTCATAGCTGTCAGCCGTAGCAATATTTGCTTAATGCATGAAGATACAGGCTCTTATTTTTAGGAAAGAGGAAACAAGAAAATATGCTTAGAGGAGTGTGTCTTTTGTTTTCACTTTGTATTAATATGTCATTTTTCAATGATCTTGTTAGTTAGTTAGTTATATATATGCCACTTCTCCCAGCTGCTGTATACACACAAACACCAGTTTCACATTAGGCAGTCCCTGATGTTCCTCATTTTCAAATGCCATTTTGTTCTGACCTCTTACCTATGGCCAGTCTGCTGCAGCTCTCCCTCAAAGGAACACGAGCCTCCAGACGACATCCCTCCAAGCTCACCGAGGCTTGCAAACTCCTAAACCGCCATTACGTGGTCAAGCGTCAAGCATCCTCTGGGTGGTGTCTTTATGTGACAGCAGTATGGAGCACAAGATCGATTTGTCGACGCCGTGTCCCGCCCTCGCCCGCGGTCATAAGCTCTGCGTGCTGACCTAGAGGATGAGATCACAGATATGCCAAAATAAGGATTCACTGCCTAAATGAGGAGTGATGTAGGAGCACCTGAAAGAGGACTTGCGACTCCTCACACTGATTGCACTTTGTTCAGGCGCCTGGTAAAGATTCCCCAGTGGGAATTTGATTAAATAAGACACAATCGAAAAGTGAGAAAATAACCATTTAAACCAGTAAATGTATCATCTGAGAAGCGGGAAATATTTATCCCAGCTGGCCTCTGATCACCGTGAGACCCCCCAGGAGGAACGAGAGCATGAGGCTAAACAAAAGGACACCGGAGCTGCTCTGTTTCCAGGTTGCCACATGATCACCACCCCAGCTTGAAAACGGCCAGATGAAAAATCACTGTCAGTATAAAAGGGGTCTCTGCGCATCAGAAAACCAATGCCAATGTGTTTCGCACTCAAGCCACTCCTAGTGATCCATGTTTTTCAGTGCGGCGGAGCTCTGTGGTTAACACTGCACACCTCTGTTTGTCCTTATGTTATCGGTGAGATTGGCCTGTCTGTACAGGGTGTTCCCTCACCTTTCAATCAATGCATAAGGATGAACAGGTGTGGGTAGACAATAGACGACTTCAGTGCCTCCTCAGAACTGTAGTCTTGTCAAGGCTGGAGAAGCCCCTCAAAAGATGTCAAGATGACACAGTCTTAAAGCCAAAGACACATGCACACCTATATAAATCTGAATGTAATGTCTCACTGGGAAAAATTCTGGTTAAGGACTTGTAATTTTATTAGTGTAGATACTGACAACTGCGTCATTGCTGCCATATTAGAAGTGAAGGACATTTACTGTGGCTGAACCAGATCCGAATGGTCTCACAGTATCTGTGCTTGAACACGAAATCTGCCCTTTTCAACACCCTAAGTGTTTCTCTAATGACTAATAACTGATGTAAATGAGGATGAAATGGTTGTATTCAGTAGATACTTGTCAATTATTCACTTGGGTGTTGTTTGGTGTGATGGTGTGTGTACATGTGTGTGATGCTGTGTGTGTGTGTGTAAAAGCTAAGGAGAGAGAAGCACAGAAAGTCCTCATATGTTTTATCATATCATCATGTTGTATACCACGTTAAATGCTGTATTTAGACTCAGACTGGGGAGAATTAACAGACAATATGACGTGTCAAATTGGCGTGGCTGCTCGTCAGGCTGACTGATTGAATCAGATCACATTCTGGTGAAAATGTAGCTGTGTGTGTACGTGTGCATGTGTGCTCGGTGTGTCTATGTGGATGGGGGAATACCCCTCCACTGGAACAGTCTGGAATCACGAGACTGTTGCCAGGGCAACGCGAGAATGGGAATTTCCCTAGTAACAGACGGGATGTGGAGATGCCAGGAAGAGTGGGAATATCACCTTGACGACTGTGGGAATGTCACTGTGGCAACGGCTGAGCACGTCAGGTTGGAATCAGAGGAGACAGATAACTGGATGTTAGGTGGATAAACAGACACATAAATAGATGATGAGCTGACGCTGAGTGGATGCAGCAGGACAGTCCCCTGTGGAGAATGATTGATTTTTCATCCATTACAGCAGGAAGTTATACAAACACCAACAAAAACACCATTTGAGACTGTAATTGTGCTCATAATAACGCTGGACGATGTGGTCAAAAATCTATATGATAAACTGTATCACATAAGATAAGTAACTGTCACTGTGTTTATCAAACACATCAATGCTTTATATTTTCACATAATGACTCTATTTATCTTTATTTACAGTATGACCTATTAAAGATTAAATCTGTGGTTAGATGTGAACATTTATATCAGTTATTCTTACTTTGATTATACAAATTTTAGACAAAATTAGTATTTTAATTTAAATAAATGAAGTTCAGTGTGAGATGTATAATACTGGTAATTATTGCACAGAGCTAACCTATAGTACAGACATTTATATAAACTGTAAATGATATAATATTGAAATGGTGCTTCATACTAAATGTAATAGTCCACTATGTAAGAGAGAAAGAGAGGTTTGCCACAAGTGTAGTGAATCGTCTGAACTGAAATGACAACACAAGATGGCATTTTGTTCTGTTTGCTTTGCTCACTCAGTCACCCAGAGAGAGCGTACGGTGGCCTGGAAGGAAAAGTTTGAAAGAAAGTCCAAATCTGAGACCGTACATATGCAGCGACCTTGACTCTGAGATGTTAACCTCAGGGAGAAAAGACGTCGGTTGGCTGCTTTAGTTTCAGCAACTTTTTTTCATATTTTACTTTGAGAACCTTTTCCTACAAAACGCTTTTTAAAGAATAACTTGCTTGGCCTTGAAAATGCCCATCAGCTGAGTCACAACACCAGCGAGGAAAGGTTTTCTGATTCGACATGCTGTCACTGGAAATGCACCTGCTGTAATATATCTGTAATATATAAGAAAAGGACAGATGTATATAGGAATCAACAGAATATAAAGGTATTCTGTGCTGTAATTCACTCACATTTAAGGTATGAAAATACTGTTATAAATTAACCAGTTATAGGACAGGACAAATAACAGAGAAAGATAAGAGAGAATAAATGACATTTCCAGCAGCTTCCTCTGGTTGTGCGTCACACAAACAAGGACGGAGAGATTGAAATGTGACTGATGTCGGACGCCGGGCAGGTAAACTGTTATTTTGAATCATAAAGCGGCGAGAAATATCACAGCTGTCAGCTAGAATGATATTTGCTTAGTGCTTGAAGATACAGACGGTGCTGGAGAGATTGTGTTACGGGCTGCAACTATCAAATATTTTTATTATCAATTAGTAGGTTGATAAATATAAAAGAAAGAATGGAAAATGCTTTGATAATTTTTTTCCTGTCTAGCCAACAGTCCAAACCCCCCCGAAGGCATTTCATTTAAAATATCAAACAGAGTAAAGCAGAATAATTATTAAGATAATATAAAAAGTGTTGCAATAAAATAATTGTTAATAATGTGCAAAATCATGATCAAAATCAGTGAATATGTGATGACGGAATAATTAAAGAAGATTGACAGTCTAACCACACATTCAGTGCCAGCTTTTGATACGCCTGCACTGACTAGAAAACACAAATTAATGTTCAAACCCATCAAACCCAGTACATCCACCCCACAGAGTACTAAGACCAAAATACGTCCAATCTAAAAAAATAGATGTAATTCTTTTCCAGAATGGTATATAAATGTATGTATTTCCTGATGAGTAATAGCTTTATAACTAACTGAGATGTATTATTGGCTGCACCACACATCATTCTCAGCAGTGTTGGGAATCTGGATCGGTTAGAGTGCCGGTTTGAGGCTCCACAGCTCCTCTTCCCTCCCTCTCCCCCTGCTGCACAAGATGGATCCTTCACAAAGATGGAAAACACCCCTGCCTCACTCTCTCCCACACACACTCACACACTTTTACAAACTGGGTCAGTCCTTGGCTTTTTTCTGTCTCTGTGCATTAGGGTATACCTTCGCACGTCCGCTCTCTCTGTCTCTTGCGCGCACACACACACACACATACACACATTCAAAGGGGATTCCCACCCTGCTTTAGCCGTGCCGGCGAAGGGAAAGCCACCGGCGTGCGCTTTATAGAGGATGGGTGTGGTCGCTTGAAAGTGTGCGTGAGGAGCCGTGTTAGATAACCGGCGTCACCAAACGGCAAACCAACAGGAGTGTGTGTGTGTTTGTGTGGAAAAAGCGTGCTGTCCATCTACAGAGAGTAATGAGGATATAATGGAACAATGCCTGTCTGTACCTGCATTGCTATTATATAACCTAATGCAGGTGTCTCATCCTCCATCTTTATCTAGTGACTCAGTCTGTCCCTGAGCTCCTTCCCATCCTTTGTCACGTTCTCTTTCTCATTCTGTGGGTTTATGGCAATTATAAGTGTATTTTAACACAGGGTAGTCATAACTGTCTTACATCATAGATAAACTGCTTAAGGTGGGAGGAAATCTTATTATGCATAGACACAAATACCTAAGTTTTGTTAAGGGAATCATACCAACAAACCACGACATCAGTCAGTAGATAAACAGTAAACAGAGTGTGTAAAATACAAAGCCATTATGAAGCACCATTGAAGGTTCAGAAATAATTTATCAGTGTTATTCAAGTGGAACAATGACCACGAAGGAAGGATTAGTCCAAGAATCCTCTAATGGATTGGACGCGGCTGACTAGTCTCTCCACAGAAAATCCCTCAGGATGCAGCAGGTTGCACGTGTTTGCATCGCTCTTTAATGCCAAACTGTATCCTGTCTCAAAATGTGCCATCCAGGATTTGTGCATAAATGGATTAATTTGGAGATAAACGGTGTTTAAATCATTCTGTCAGATCTGATACAGTCTTATTACGAATTTTGCCTCATTATATTTTTCAATTTGCTTGTTCACGTTTAAGAGCTGTGTGATGTATGACCTGTCCCGATGTGGAGATAAGTCCTGCTCAACTTTTCCCCTCTCTGCTGTCTTTGACTGTGTCGTGCAGAACCACAGCTGAAGGGCATAGTGACCAGGTTGTTCTGCAGGCAGGGCTTCTATCTCCAGATGGGCCAGGATGGAAGTCTGGACGGGACCAAAGACGACAGCACCAACTCCTGTAAGCTCACACCCTGCACACACACACTTGCACCATACACGATCGGATGGGCTGATGTGCTGCAGGAAATTGCACTCACCAGGGCCCTCATTAATCAACGCGCCTCGACTAATGTAGCCACACCTTAGAGGACGCATGCAGAGCGGCGCAACAGGTGTCTGAAAAGGAAAAAAACAAAAAAGGGAAAGGATACCGAGGAGAGTTGCAGCCCAAAACCAAACTTTCATCATCGCAGAGGAAAAGCCGCGACAGTCTCTCTCTCTCTCAAGGACAAACGGTTATTTAGAGACATCGTCATCTGATGTGAGGAAGGTCAAGAGATATTTTTTTTTTGTCTTGCTGTGGAAAGGATAAACCAGCAGGGAGGATCTAATGACTCCAAGTTATTATGAAAAAAGTTAAAAGGTTGCAGTAGCTCCTCCATTTACAGGGATATTATAAATATATTGTCTGGCTTCATGATCTGCCTTTCAAGCATATTGATCTGACAGTCTTTTAATGAGGGTATTGATGGAAACTCACTCTATATGCAGTCATAAAGACAGCAATAAGACAGTAATAGTATCCTCATAGTGGCTTAATTTGGGGCCTTTTATGTTGTGCAGCCAGGCACTGTGTTTCCAGAGAGGATGCCAACTGTTTCGACTGAAAGCCACAAGTGGCCGTTCAGAGGATTTAGTTGTTTAAGGCCTAGTTTATTGGACCTCTGCACCCAGCACTGCCTTCAGGGAGGAGCCGCAGATGGACGGCGTATTGATGAGTGCCGCCTTTTGCTACATTCTGACGCGTGAGAGCTGAGAGAAAATCAAATGCTAATCAGTAATCAC
This sequence comes from Amniataba percoides, assembly GCA_037176925.1. Lineage (NCBI taxonomy): Eukaryota > Metazoa > Chordata > Actinopteri > Centrarchiformes > Terapontidae > Amniataba > Amniataba percoides. The sequence continues at coordinate 2,062,385 of JBAJHX010000011.1, read as the reverse complement.
TACAGCAGGCAACTCACCAAAGTGTCCTCTCCACGTTGGCTGAGCCAGTTGCTGCTCTGCCGTCCCCGTGTTGCAGTAATGTCCCACTTGTTTACTATGATTTTTCCTTTTTTTTTGGCAAATGTCTTCACATCAATTTTTGGCAAATGTCTTCACATCGTCCTTTTTTTCCTCTCTCTCTTTTTTTTCTTCTTATTTCTACCACAGCTCGGCGTGTAGATCAAACAGAATTTACTGCAGCTCACACTTGTCGCCGGGCTTCATTTTCCATTTGTTTGTCAGCGTGTCTGGCTGAGCCGTGTTCAGTGGAGGGGAGACATCAGTGACATTTCCTGCAGCATTTAAAGGGAGGGTCGTTGCCATCTCTAATCAGCTGGGTACATATCTTTATGCTAATGAAGGCTGTGCCTGAGCGAGGTGGCAGTTCAAAAAGTCTGATATCTATCACGGATGATTACTTGCAGGTGTACAATTTTTTTTTTCAGATACATTTAACCATTTCTATGCAAGCTTGATTAACGAGGGCTCTGATATACCAGGTGTAATCACTCTGTCATTAGAAAGATATATGTATGTATATGTATCTATATGTATATTTCCTTTCAAATAAAACACAGAACAACAATGTTTGGATTTTAATTAATTAAAATCAACAGCTTCAGCCCACACTTTGCCAGCTGGTATCTCTATAACTTTAATGAAATAAGTCTTCTATTCAACCACAGCTTTTAATTAATCATCATTTCAGTAGAGCTCTCCGCACTGGAGAGGGCAACAACGGACAAGAAGTTACATAGTTAATTAAGAGTGAAAAGTGTTAGAACTACCAACTTCAACACACACGGATAATCTGTTAGTTAATTAGCTAAGTTAAATTGGCATTATGAACAAAAGTAGCAAACAAAATAGAAAATTTGATCTGTTGATAACTTGGACACACTCTTAATGACTTTTGAAAGTGTCATTTTGAATGTTTTTAGTGGCACAAACAAGAGTCTGTTCACCTCCGCACAAGGGCGGAGGCAGGAAACTTCAGAAGTGGGTATTTCAACATGTGGGCAAATGAAAGCAAAGCATCCCCACGCACTGTCAGCACTAAGTTTATTGTGGAAACGCAGCATCTCAGCAATTGCCAGGCATCAGATTCACAACATAAGACAATGAACATCTTTATACTCCATCCACGGGCGGCAACAACAGCCACAAAAGGAATCAAGTCACAAACACCTGAAATGATGACACTGTCTAAGTTGATGAAAATGTCCCTAAGATGGGACAAACAATGTTCTGTATGTTTTTTTTGTTGAGCTTTGTGTATTTCAAAGATACACATAGACGCATTGCAAACCACTGTTAGTCTGTTTCTGTCCTCGCAGCTTGCCTGTATGAGCTGTCAGCATGCTAATCAATAACTCTGTAATATTAGAGGCACGGGGGTTAAAGAGGTGTGGTTTCAACTGACCTCTGAGAGAGATGGAAGAATTTCAGCAACCTTGAAATGCCACAGCTAATGATGGCCAATAATCGACATTAGAGGTGGTGGACAAGGGAATATATTACAGTGGGAATATAATAATAATGATTATTATTATTCTCAAGCTTCATCATTGTCTTTTCAGAGCAAAATGTCAATTGCTCTCTTGCAGCAGCTCTTAGCAGATCTTAGATTAATGTGAGTTTTGAAAGCTGAGAGGTTTTCCTTTCATGGCACCTGAAGTGACAATTGCAGTGTGATTCAAGTATTTGCTCATCCGCTATGTTAATTCTGACTTTTTTTTCTCTTGTTATGATAGATGTTTAATAAAGCCTCTCCGTTAAAGCTCCAAAGGCTCGTTCACACTTGCCTTCGATCCCAAATGTCAGAACAACTTTTTTACTTCAAGAGAAGTCAGCAAAAGTAATCTTTTGTTGTATCTCGATGGTGTGATCAGACTTTAAACATTTATTTTTCTTTAGGAACAAACAAAACAATTTTAAGGAGATAAGGACATCATTACACACCACTGTGAGAGCTGCCTTTCTGCTTCTGCCTGGAAACGACTTCGACATCCATTATACCGCTTCCTTTGTTCAATCTCTTAGTCAGTCGCTTGTGTTCTACACAGATGTGGAAGCTCGACTTTTTACAATGATCAGAAAGCCAGAAAAAAGAAGAATAGCTTATATCTCACAGCTGGAATGAGTCTACAAAAGATACAAGGCGGTGGATGGTTGCAGGAAGTGAACAAAAACACCAGTGATGGCAGCATTGTCTTTGAAAATGCCTGCCCAAGGCTATAAGGGTGTGATCAGCTGTCTGTTCCTTTATCATCACCGACTGCTGTTCTTCAAATAACACCAACTTAGTGGAACTGAGAGCATGACGGTGTCTTTAAGAAAAATAGGCAAAAGTAAGCAGATTTAAAAAATCTGGGCCTCATTAAGGAAGGTTTTGGTATTCTGATCCCAACTCTCCCTACTTTTCTCCACAAAGTTATCTCGTACAGGCAGTGTCGTCACAGAGCTGCAGAGATGAAGAAGGATAGCTTAACGTGCAGCCTCAGTTTGAGGCTGAGGTAGGAGTTATGTCTTTAATACATTTCCACATAATGGGTTTAAAATTGGTTGATTTTGTAATTATTATTCATCTGCATGCATACATCTTTGGGGCTTGTCAGCAAGACACAAGGGTTATTTTTTATTTAACTCTGGTAACAGTTAAATTCCTAATTAACAATTTAATGAGAAAAGTAGACCATTAAAGTTAAAATAAAATATACAGTATTTAAGCATACTTATATTAGAACTCTGTGATTGATTGTCTACTTCTTATGCTGGTACACAGAGGACCATCGTAAATTCTAGACAAATTTGGGCATAATGAGAATTAAATTTAAGGCTGTGGTCTGAGTCTTTAGTCGGTGCTCTGCAGACGTCCTCCCCTGCAAAACTCTGACTTTAAAAGCCCTGCAAGGAGCCCCACGAGGCCGAGCTGCCTCCTCACCTCGCCAACTAACCGAACCAACTGCGCAACAGACCGACTGACATTTCCGTGGTGGGAGCGCCGTAGTTCAAGAGAGGGGCACATACACACACACACAGGACACGTACACACACACACACGACACGTACACACACATAAACTCAGTTTGTCTGTTTTTGTCCTCAGCTCTGTTTAACTTAATTCCTGTGGGTCTGAGAGTCGTGGCCATCCAATCAGTCAAGACTGGCCTCTACATCGCCATGAACGGAGAGGGTCACCTCTACTCATCGGTGAGCATGCACACACAGTCATATCGCTGCACAATATGTCATACGAGCTTTGGCACACACAATTTTACAAAGTAGAGTTGTGTTAAGCATTTTTTTGAAAATTAATTTGAAATTGTGTCCTCTCTGTTTGGTTTTAAGCTCTGGCGATTAATTCTGGGGAAATATCTCATTTTGACAAATCTCTGGTCATTTACAAGGTCTTACTCTATACACAGAAGTAAGGACAAGTTACATTTATTTTCACTATTAATTAATTGTGAGATTTGAAAATGTCCCAGAGCCCAAGGTGACCACTTCAAACAGCTTGTTTTGTCCAAAATACAGTCCAAAAGCAAAAGACAAATAATTTACTGTCATAGAAGACTAAGAAAACCATTACAGTCCTATTTGAGATGCTGGATGCAGTGACTTTTTTTTCAGGATAGTTTTTGTTTAAGTGAATAAGCGATTACCAAAAGAGTTGCAGACCGGTGATTTTAGCACAACTCTCCTCAGTTAGCCTGCACACACACCGTCGCATTCACTGTGCCGAGGGAGCAGGGTCTGTCTGCAGAGCCTCCCCTGCTCTGTCTGAAGGATGGTACACTGAGCGAAATGAAGCAAAATGGATCACTCTCCCAAAGAGCAGCTACAGACAAATCTTGCTCTAAATTATGCAATATGTAAATTACTTTTAGGCTTAGAGAGGGAGAATCTAAGAGAGAAATTAAAGAGGAACTGAATTCCTACTTCCTAAATTCAAAGGAAACCAGTAATTGTTAAAAGAAAATGATTCAAAATATATTTTTATGTCAAGAGAAAATCTTCTTGGTGAGTCATCATTTCTGAGGTTTTGTTGGACAGAAGATTGGAGTAAAGTTTATCAGTCTGAACGAGTGAGATAAGCATGTATTCTTTTATTATCATTATCATTAGAGCGAGAGGGACACAGAACAATATGGGAGACATGATTGGAGAGGGGGAAGAAAAGAGGTGGTGAAGAGCAAGTGAGGTAGAGGAGGAGCGGGCGGAGATCTGCTCGAGCAGAATATGAATTATTTCCATGCTGACTCTTCAGAGAGAGTTCACACTCCTCCAGTGACGTCTCTTCTCCCCAACTCCATCCCTCTTTCCTCCCCTTCATGTCTTTTTTTGGGTGGGGATGACAGGAGTCAGAGAAGGAGGGGAGAGGAGGTGATGGGAGGAGAAGAGAGGAAATGAGAGGTGATAGGGAATAGATCTGGATAGGAGGAGGGAGAAAAAGAAGAGGCGAGATTAAAGGAAGGAAATGAAAGGGAAAGGTGAGAGGAATAAAGGTGAGGCCAGGATAAATCATGAAAGAAAAAAAGAGGGCGAGGGGAGAAGAAAGGATAGACGCACCGGTGTGGGAGGCAAAAAAAGGAGGCGAGGAAGAAATAGGACAAGGACAATGAGAGAAATAAATATGGACAGGAAGGAAGAAAATGGTTGTAGATAGAAAAGAGAAAGAAAGGACAGAGGAGAAAAGGTTTTGGAGAGAAGGGGACAAGAGGAAGAAGAAAGAAGGAAAAGGTTGTAGACAGAAGAGGAAAAGATGGAGTGTTGAAAATGGTTATAGAGAGAAGAGAAAAGAGGCCAGAGAGGAAGAAGGACACAAATTGTAGGCAGAGGAGGAAAACAATGGGACTGAAGCGGGAAAAGGGTGCAGACAGATGACGAAATGGCGGAGAGGGAGGAGGAAAAGGTTGTAGACAGAAGGGGAAAAGATGGAGAAGAAAGAAGAGAAGAAATGTAGAAAGAAGAAAAAAAAGATGAAAAAGAGGAGGAGAAGGTTGTAAACAGTGGAGGAACTAAAGAAAGAAGGAAAAATGACAGACAGAGACAGAGGAGAGGACAGAGGAGGAAAACGATGGAGTTGATGGGAGAAAACGGTTGTGGGCAGAGGAGGAAATGATGGAGGGGAGAGAGGAAACAGGTTTTAGACAAAAGAGAAGAGAAATGTTGTGGACAGAAGATAAATAAACAATAGAGAGGAAGGAGGGAGGCTGGGAGACAAAGGGATGAGAGGAAGAGAGCGGCGTAATCGGGAGGGGAAAGAAAGGAGATCTGTGCTGCTCTGCTGGGCTTTCTTAGCCTGTCGCTGAAAGTCACAGATGCATGAGGGCTTCCTGTAAATAATTGAAGAGGGGGAGTCCCCCCCTACACACACACACACACACACACACACACACACA
>JBAJHX010000011.1:2023966-2048898 GCA_037176925.1 Amniataba percoides | reverse complement strand
AAGGTCAGACGTTGGTATCTGGATCTGCTACACTGGCTGCTTTGGGAAACATTATTCAGTGATAGTTTTGATCATTTAATACTTATAAAGCAGGCATGATAAATATTGCTTGGACAAAAGAAACTAATTTCAGGTATCACCTTGGGCTCTCAGACATTTTATTGACAAAATTATTATTTTAAAAATGGAAAAGATCCTCAGGTTGGTAGATCATAATTAGCTGCAGCCCTTATAGGTAGGCCTGCTACGCCACACTGCTCTCGTGCTGCCCTGATATTAAAAGTTGAAACTTTCTACTAAAAAGCATATTTCATACTTCATTCATCGGCCCAAGCTTCAGCTTTTCAGGTGTAATAATTGCTTGAGAGGTTCCAGGTTTCTTTTAATAGGAATTGGACTCCTCAGACTTTCTGAATTCTGACCTCCCCGACAGAAGAGTGTTTAATGTCAAGCTGCCTTTTAAACTCGCTGTGACTCAGTAGTGCAAGCAGACACTGGGGAGAGACGATATTTCTCCCAGTAAGAATAACACCTTGATTCTGTGCTGAAATATGCTCCGCTGGAGGCGCCGGCAACCGTGGAAAAGAGTTTTGACACATAACAGCAGAGCTGATGTGGGTGGGAGGGTGAGATCTTTGGGGCTTTATGTTACCAGAAATCAGTCTGCTTTTTTATCTGTTTAGCTTGTTGTTCGAGCGCACACAGAGAGAGTGTCAGGGGAGAATGACACGGGTTAGAGCAGCACAGCACCAAGTCAGTGCTGGGCTGCTCCTCCCTGCCTGCCTTTATTTTTTATATAAACACAAACACATAACAGAAATATACGCCTTGGTAAAGCTATTTTACAGATTAAAAATGAGAATTATGAGAAGTCACAGTAAATATTAGAGATGCTATGAGGTACATTTAAAAACGCATGATGAAAAACTTTATCAAACCTGTAAACCTGCCAACCTGCAAACATTCATGCTCATATGTATATGTGTATTTCACACACACACACGTATGTTATAAGGAAGGTTTGTCATGTGTAAGATGTTTTACCTCATGCGCTCTATCTAAAATAGACATAACATCAGAAATACAAATCAGGATAGATTGACTGACTGACATCTCTGTCTGTCTCTGCTCTGTCTTCTCAGGAACTGTTTACAGCGGAGTGTAAGTTCAAGGAGTCGGTGTTTGAGAACTACTATGTGATCTACAGCTCTATGCTCTACAGACAGAAAGAGTCGGGCCGGGCCTGGTTTCTGGGTCTCAATAAGGAGGGACAGGCCATGAAAGGCAACAGGGTCAAAAAGACCAAACCAGCTGCACACTTTCTGCCTAAACCTATAGAAGGTAACACACATTTCTCCAAAGAACCTTTTGTTCTATTTCTATTCCATTATTTTGACTTCCTGTGTTACTTTCTTTTACCTCACTCTCTTTGGTCAAATCTGTTTCCACTTCTCCTCTCTTCCCAATGTTAATTCCTTTCTTTCCTCACCCCACCCCCCCATCCTCCTCTCCTTTAGTTGCGATGTACCGAGAGCCTTCGTTGCACGATGTGGGGGAGGCGGCGCCTAAACTTGCTGGGGGCCCGCCTTCCAAAAGCACAACCAGCGAACCGGTGGTCATGAACGGCGGCAAACCAGTCAGCAAGCCCGATAAGGAGGAGACATAACCCAGCCCTCCTCCCACCCCCCACCCCCACCCATTTCACCCTCCCTAGGCCTGACAGAGGCCGGGAAAAGCCAGAGACTCGCCCCACTGCTGCGCTCTCAAAAAACAACAACAACAAAAAAACTAAACTGCAGCAAAAGGTAACAAAACAAACATCAGCTCAAGTTCTGACTGGTCAGCAGTGGGGCCGCATGTACCGCCTCTCCCGATTGGACAGATCCTGGTGTTGTGGGGCAGGGGCTGGAGGGGCTGAGCGCTGCAGCTGGCGGCGGGGGAACAGGAGGACCAAGACAGGAAAGTCAGGCTCGTGCCGGCCAGATATTTTAGAACTGGGACAGTGGCGTGCCCTCGTGTGAGAGGCAAAGTGACTTCTTGAAATATAAACAAAGCAAACAAAAATTGAAAAAAAACCCCAAAAAAAACCAACAACAATGTCGTCTTCACCGGTATTTTTCTGTGACAATCTGTAAGAATGAGGCCCACTTTTTTTTTTCCTCTCATGGTCTGTTTTCTGTTGCCGGGTGTGCTTGCTTGCTGGTGGATATGGACACACACACACACGACCCACCCAAAATCGACCACTTTGGATTCGATCGTTGAGTAAATAAAGAACAAATTAAAAACATCAGCAAGCAAAGACCACTTTAAACACCAAACATTGATGATTCAGAGAACGTGTAGTCATCGATCAATTAAGGTTTGGCGCAGGACTTTCTAAGCCGAGCTCACGGTGAAATGTACTTGAAAATGGCCCCGTGCTTTACATTCAAGGCACACACATCTCATGTCCCGTCCCGAAGTTTGATCACTATATAGCTGTCATAAAGAGAGAGCTCTTACTTGACGCCACATAGCTTAAAGCATGTCTGTCCTTTCAGTATTCCTTTATTATCTCTTTGTGGGGTGGTTTATTATTCCGCACACACACAGAGCACTAGTGATTATCCAGCTACATTGTTGTACAGACACAAAAACAGATTTTAGTTTCTACCTCTCCGTCCGACAATTTTCTTTCTGTCCCTTCACCAACGCTATGATTTCCGCGCTGCCGACACAAGTGTAACTCAGGAGGGGAGGAGATCAATCGACGCGCAGAGGGAGGGGTTTTGGCATAGAGTGTGTAGCCGAGTGCCGAAACTGGGCTGTGATATCCCTGTTTGTAGCAACAGTGGAGTGTACAGGAGGCATGCCGCTGCCCGAGCAGCATGGTAGCAGTCAGTGTTTACATGGAGTAGCAGATATTGTAGACTGAAGTTTAATGGGGGGGGGTCAAGACTCAAGAACGGCCAGATGGCGTTCTCAGTCTTTAGGGACTAGTAGTTATTTCTGTTGCCTTCCCACATACTTGAAATTAAAGGTGAGAATGAGGGTAATAGTTAACAGGGTAGATGATGATAAATCAGATTTTCAGTCTTTTCCCAGTGACGTTAAAAAAAAAAAAAGGCTCAGACCCGGGAACAAGAGGTCTTCACTGGTCCGCTTTAGTCTCATTGGATCAGGTAAGGCCCTGCTGTGTTGCTGCAGGTCTCAGGCAATAGTGGACGTACAAAGTACTACTACCACAATGTAAGAGTGCCCAAAGTCATTCATTCAAAATCCCTGTACACAAGTATCATCAGTAACATTTACCCAACGTGGGTAAAAAAAAAAAAAAAGCTGACTGACATATCATTATACGTTACATTAGCAGGTACTGAGCTTATTTTAACTCTATTATCTACAGTTTGGTCGTTTGGTCCTGTGGTTCCCAAATGAGGGGTCGAGCCCCTCCAAACGGTCACAGGATAAATCTGATGGGATGTCAGTTAATTAATAGGCGAGGAAAGACTAAAAGTTCTGCAACACAAGTGCAATGCATTACATTATTTGGGCCACGTTAAATCTTCAAAAGGGCATTTATTCATTTTCATAAGCTTATGTGTTTTTAAATGTAACATCTACAATGTAAAATAATAATAAATTAAGTGATATTTATATTAAAATATTAATGTGAACCTCAAAATTGCACTTGAGTAAGTCCTTGAGTAAATAAACAGCATGTGATTATTTTCCACCACAGATACAGATCTGTCAGTGAGACCCGAGTGCATCAGTCTGATCACACGTATATTCATTGCAGAAAAAAAATAAACTTGACAAGTGTGGAAGTGTGCACATTCAAATCAAACTACTAAATTAGGGGTTCGTGTGCAACGTGGCGAACTACAAGGCAGAAAATCACACGCCTTGAAATAAACAAATAAGTGAAACCAAATAGCTCCCTATGCGCTGCCCTCTCACTGTGACTGTCAACATGACTCCAGTCCGCTCTGGACCACTGGATCGGTCTCTCTGCTCGCTTGTCTTTCTTAGACGGTGAAGACCGGACGCCAATTAACTCCTCAAAACGATGCAGCAGTGGCCTGTCATATTACTGAGGAGATATTAATACTGTGATCCCACACTTAATATTAGTGTCAGCGACAATGAGGCAAACGCATGCAAATGAATATATTCAGTGAGAAGCAGTAACTGTGCATCTCTCTTGCTTTGAATCCCAATTTTGGGCAAAAGAAGCACTTTGCATTTTAATCAGATCATCGAAGCGCTGTCGTATTCGCAGAAGACGAACGACCTCCGCAGACGGTACCACAGCTACAAAGAAACAACAGCCGCCCCGAGGAAAAAAAACAAAGCTGCGTGATTAATCCTCGCAGTTGTCCTGACATGAAACGTGTGCCCGCCCAGCTCAGCTGCACTCCCCCCCGGCCTCAACAACAGGTGTGTGCCTGCGTGGCAGGTGAAACGCCACACGCGTGTGAAGCCGCTCTGGTGTGTTTAATGTCGTCCCGCTGTGTTTGTGCAGAGGATACACCCTGCCACTGAAGAGACTGTGAAAATACTCGACGGCTCGCAGTGTTTCTAATTGGCATTTCTCACATTTGTTTCCTCGCGTACTTCGGAGTTTTCTCTCTCGTCTCCGCTCTCATTAGCTGTCACTTCTCGTGTTCAAACTTGTGATCGAGCAGCTATGTCTAAGTAGTCCAACGGGCCCGTCCTTTACTGTGTTTGAAGCGAACCATCGGATAACATAAAAGTAATCTGTTCAAGCCAAAATGTAATTGAAATATCTGTGAAAAACAGCGACAGATTCAAGTTTCACATTTTCTACATCACCGAACTGTAATCTTTGATGCTGGAAGTCTGCCAGTACATGTGAAACATATTGCCACTGTTGGATCATCACAAAGAGTTATTTTCACCGGCTAGTACTGTAGATTCTTGCTACGTGAGTGCCTCTCATCCCCGGCCAAGCTGGAGACGTGACATCCGGGGTGGCTGCGGGTTTATGCTAAACGCTCAGCCGCCTGGGGGGCTCCGGCAGGGATTTCCAGATTGAACTTTGACTGCGTTCTGCCCGACGTTACTGGCAGAGCAATGTGGGATGATGATGTGATGTGGAACAAGTCTCTTGACCGGTGTTGTGTTCGTCTCATGTCAAAGAAATGTGGATGTAACATTTACTGACTACTTGTTGTGTTACACTTGGGGTTACAAGCTAAATGGTTAAAAAAAACAAACCCTGACAATCAGGTCTGTACTTCCTTTTTATTTCTTAATGTATCCTGTGTTGTCTCGACTTGTGAGCAGAGCCTTTGGAAGAAGCTGCTTTAATGAGCATATGGAGGACGGTGTTTTTTTGTACTTGCCCGTGCAAACCATGAGGAGACACAATTGCTAAAAAAGACAAGGACAGCGAGTGCTATTCACTGATTATCAAGCAGCTAATTTGTCCTGCACTGCTGGCAGAGGAAAAAGATCGCCTCAGCAAACCTCTCTCCGTTCACAGAGGCCCAGCTTGTTAGGTTAGCAGTGGGGTTCACATCCTGTGAAAGCAGCTATTGAAGAACCGTGGCACATGCTCAAGAATTAATGATGTTTGAGGCCGGAGAAAAATGGCCTGGTTTCCTGGCTACTGACCAAATGCGCCTCTACAATAGTGTTCCCAGGCTGGTAATCACAATTCCTGGTTCAAACAACGAAGGCACAATTACTGTCAGCGTCTCCGGAGAGATTTCTCTCCGCTGGTGGTTAGCCAGGTACCAAGTCTACAATTATGAGATATCTAACAGTGGGGACTCTGCACAGGAAAGAGAGCGGCTGATTTAATTAGAAGCGAGCAATCACGACAACCCGGGTCACTTTTAATTTTCCACACACAAGCACCACTCTCGTGGCAGGTACACATGTAGCCATCTTACTTTGCCCCGCGTGAACTGTAGCTCTCTAATCAGAAGGCACAAAATGGACACAAGACGCGACATAATAGGACGAAAAGGCTTTTGTGACCTGACCGGTGCAGTTCAGGTGCACTTTGGAGACGCAGGAACACGTAATGGTTAGCACTGTACTCATGATATATCTTGTCTCCCTCAGGTTTTCTTTTTTTTTTTTCTTTCTTCCCCCTCCCCGTTCCACTTTACTCCTCTTACAAAAGACTGCCTTATTACATCTGAATCTGAAACGAGACAGTAAACGCGCTCTCCTCCCAGCTGTTTCTTTCTCTGAACACTCTCTCTCACACACACACACACACACACACACAGACACACACACACACACACAGTAGACACACTCATCCCATTTTACTTTTCAATTATCCTTTGATCCCCAATCTTCTGTTCACTGTAACTATGCTAGCTTTCGCTCTCTGCTCGTTTTGTAATCATGCAGCCAGAGAACTTATTCCCACCTCCTCCTCTCTCTGTTTGGACTGTTTCCCACTTGTTGCATGGTTTTTAAAAGAGGAAAGATGACTGGGGCAAATGCATGTGGTAATGTAGGAAATGTGTTATCAAAACAAAACAAACACTTACAATGTAGCACCAGTAAGACTTTGCATCTGGCTCACTTCTGTCATGGGTTTGCACTGGTAGAGATGCAACAGGCTCTTTAGATGCTTGTTTCATTAAAACGTTCAGATCTGTCGCAGTTCTGGAGCAAAGGAAGGATGAATGAAAATGACTTCATATGTCTATCATTGTTAGACTAACAATACTTTGAGCAGAGCATCAATATTTAATTCTGGTGGCTGAGAGCAGAGAATTAGAAATTATGGAGATCCTGTGCTGCTTCTTTTAACAATGACAGATATACATAGTGATAACTACCCCTATCATGGACTGTCTTACTGCAGTGGATTTAACAACACCAGATGGTAAACGATCCCTCTAGTGACTTTTAAGGTGGGAAAGATTTGGGTCAGCTACACATAAAATAACATAATGATGACCTCCATTAAAGTTAGCCCACTGATGGTCACAAGCTGTATCGCAGCATCACCATCCAGTGTACCATCCAGGCCTGTAACAAATGTTAGGAGCAGCAACCAGGTTTAACCGGACCAGGAACAGGACTTATGAATGTGTGCAGATGAAATAAAGGACATTAAATAAAGATTTTCCACGGCCAGATGCAAATCCTGCTAGCTATGAGCCAAAAGCAGAGTGTCAGTGGTGCGTACCTTAAAGGAGATTACTCTGTCTGTCAGTAAATGTACAGTTACCTTTACATACATATTATGCAAACAGTTTGTCTGCACTGTACAGTTTGTGTCCAATCCATTGTATACACACAGAAAACAATGATATTGAATAAAGGATTTATAGAAAGGAAGCGTGACTGGACAGATTCTTTTACTGATCTCCTGCACAACATCTCGATCTCATCCATTTATTTTCGTATGAACTAATGACGTATGAACACATATCATCCCTGAATTTATTTTACATTACAATGCCCAGCTATTAGTATCACAAACAAGCACAATCAGGCAAGTGGTGGCCAACCTGTTCATCGTTTGTTGACTGAGGAGCAGGCTGTATTGTGGCTTTGCTCAGCAAGTACAGTCGACTCTTCAGTTGCTTTTACCTTTATCAGGTGGTGTGGTTCCAGTTTAAGAATCTAATAAACTAATCTAAACATCATATCAACTTGAATTATAAAGGTATTAAAAGAGGATTTTGCTGCAGGCCCTTCAGTAATAGGAATTAATGCAGGAGCTGCCTTAAAGCTTCTGAAGCAAAATGTGAAAAGACAAGCATGCCTAAATTTAGTTTTCTTTTTGCACAACTTGTCAGCAGAGGAGACTGGAAGGGGTGACCTCAGCCAGGGCTGATAATCAGGCTGAATTGCTGTTTCATTTCACTGGTTGCCTGGATTTGAATTGCTGAGCAAATTGCGAATGTGGGCGGCGACTCAGAGGTGTTGAACCAGCGCAGACCTGCGGGGATGACTCAGATAACTCACAAAACACGATGCGTATTGCACCGAGGGAAGAAACAACACGCACTTTGAAAGTTTTGTCCTTCACTTGAAATGATGTAAGTTTTCTGTGAAAAAAAAAAGCAAGCAAGAGGTTGAACAACCCGCTCTTGAGTTCATGCGAATATATCTCATTTCAACTTGATGTTGACACACCACAGCACAAATGTCTGGTTAATCAAAGCTACTTGTGACACGGTAAACTTTGCTTCGCTTGGTTGGTAATTCAGCCTCAGAGACGCAGAAATACCATCACTCAGTTTTCACACAGCGGAGTGCGATGGCAGCACCATTAAACAGCTCCTCCATCGGGCAGATGCTTTTGGAGAGAGCCGGGGAGACGTCTCAGCAGACACACTGAGACAGGTTGACAGGCAGGGAAGAAGCACACATCACACTCATGCACACACACACTCATCGCCTGGCCTCCTTTAAATGACACATGAACCTGCAAATACTGTAATTAGGTGGATGTAATTAAAAATTTGCATATGTAAATGTAATGTAAATTAGGTGTACTTTGAAGGGCAACATGGTGCTTAATTAGCAAGAAGGAGGTTATAACGAACTGTAACTTTAATTATATCTGCAGTGCTGCATGCTTCATGTCTCAAACTGAAGATTGTTTTTTTTTTCTTTTCCACTTGTTAAAGAATGTAGGCTTTGCCATAATGTTATGTCCTGTCATTCTTTGTCATTTTAGGCATTTCTTTCGCCATTTGCTCCGTTACCATGTGCACTGTGGCGTCCTCCCGCGAACCTTCAGGTTTTTTACCTGTGTACTTTGTCACGGCACTGCACTCATGTGATTCATCACTCTGCAGACAAATTCAATTAGGCCACTGTAACAAGAGCAAAGTGATGTTAACAATAGCTTCGGCTGCTCCTTTCTAATTCCTCCACGTTCATGCATCCAAAACTGTTTACGCGGGCCTTATCATGGAGCTGTCGTTATCCTCTGTTGAGGCCATTTGCTCTGTGTAAGTATCCATCATACATCAGGCCGTGTGATTGATCATGGATGAAGTCAATGACAGGGCCTGAATCCGTGCAGTCCTCCTGTCAGCCGTCTATTGTCTTTTAGCCTTTTTACACTGCACCTGATTTTTCTGGAGCAAACAGCATTTCTAAGACCTCCAGAAGCTTCAGAAAATGTTTTGTTTGTTTTTTTTTTTTAGAAATTGTGCACACAAAGTGTACATATGACCTTTTTTGGAGTTTCTGGGGCTTCATACTTTATTATCAGTATTATTGTTTCCTAATCACATTCAATTTGTGGTTATTCAGATTTAACACTTTTTACATGGCTTGATTTGTTGTGTCCTGAATGGCTACAGGGCCACAACAAACAAAACAAAAAAACAAAAATCAAAAATCGTAGGTGGGAGGCTTTCTCTTGGTGAAATGAAACTCCTGATCGCTCTGTTTTTTTTTTGTTTTTTTTTAAGCCTGGCTGCAGCCCTGTTTGGCTCTTAACCATCGAGATCACTGTGGCAACCAACTAAACTAAAACTCTATTATGCGCCAAGCAAAATGGCTGAACAGTAATCTCTTATTAAAAAGCAGCCAATTATAGCCGGAAAGCAAAATGACATTTTGTTATCACGGAGCACAAAATGTTTCGATTTCCCGTCTTTTTGATTAATTTCATTAAAACGGCAGTAACTTGGGATTTTTGGTCTCTTATCTCTAGCAAGCCCATGTGCACACATCACACACAGACACACAAACACACACACACACATAAATAGTATGCCTGTGCTGAAGCAGTGTGTTTGAGGTGGCATTGAGAGCTCACTTGAGAGCCTGTTTCTGTCTGCCTCATTATCATCAAAGACAACAGGCACTCCACTACATGCACACACACACACATACACAGACACACACACACTCGCATGCACATGCACAGATATGCGTCATAGATGGTTTTCATAGTAATCATAGCCACTTCAAGCCGCAGTGTCCCTCGGAGCTGCTGTCACGCGAAAACCTTGCATCTCCAAACCCAACAACTGTGAAACTAAAAGAAGCGGGTGGTGTTTTCAAACGGCCTCGCGGAACAACACACGAGAGGCTTTTTCCTCGGCCCTCGGAGGAACGTGTGATCCTTTAATTGAGGCTGAAACATGAAAATCAGACGCAATGTGAGGTTTTCACAGGCAGTCTGCTGTTTCATTACATCCCCATGGCAACCAGACTGCTGTCAATCACTCTGAAAGGTTAAGATCAGACACCCCCAACTCTTTTGTAATCACCGCTTCTGTGTCTCGTTAACATTATCCTTTTTATGAGTCACTGTGTTGATGTGTATTTGAATCAAATTTGCTCCGAGTGAAATAAAGCTCCTCTGACTAAATGGTTTAGATGAAGGTCAGAGGTCAGAGTCGTCAACACGTCAAACTGACTCTCAGCCTTCCATTTCTCCTTTCCTCTCCTCGTCTCCTTCCCTTCTTCTTCTTCGAAGGGGGAGAAAAACGTGAAGGCAGAAGGAGAGAAAGGAATAATTTATCTCTCAGGTGATAAGTGACATTTGATGGACACACACACACACATACAGAGTAGGGCAGAGCAGCACCCAGCCAAGCAAACACGCAGTCTGAATACTGATTAACCAATCAGAGCGCATTTCTGCCTGGCACCAGAGATACTCGTTGGCTGCCATGGCAACCAAGAAAGCATCATAGCTGAAAGGAGACGTTAGAAGTGTGTGTGTGTGTGTGTGTGTGTGTCTGTGTGTGTGCTCTGCCATTTGATTGAAAAGAAACAAAACTACCTCGTCCAGCTCGGAAAGAGGAAAATGACTAAATTGATAACGTTTATTGTCGAACAGATCTCTTCTGCACTGGTTGCTATGGAAATTATGAACCTGATTTGATTGTGTTTGGCAGCCAACTTTCATGCTTTAAATTTTTCAAAGTGCTTCAGACTCAAACGGTGGATTGATCACATGACTGTTTGTGATTCAAAGGGATCGCTCATGGTAACCGCCCCACAGATAATTATCACTCAGCTCTGCAGTGTCCCCACCTCTGTGGAGCATCTTTCAGCTCACTGTTTGCCTTTTACAGCCCAACTTTAATTTTTTTTCTCTTTTCGTTCCCACTACTCTCATCAGCGTGATTTCCAGCAGCTCTTTTCCAGCAAAGAGCTCAGATAAACCACCTGTTCAGTCTCTGCCCAGCAGCAGACAGCTGGCAGACAAACTTAACTTCTGCTGACCTGAACATTTAGCCAGCTGAAGAGCCACAGATTTCTGATATGCTGCAATTTAACAGAAATATTTCCAGATGTGTTGATCTGTGTATACCAGCTGTCTACAATGGCAGACTGTTTGCTAACACCTTTTTTGTTGTCAGTCACCTCTGTCACCTCCTTTAATTCTCTTGAATTCTCATTCCCTTCTTTCTATTGCATTGTATTATTTTTTTGCAGTTTTGAGTATTGTTTAGGTAAATGTACTGTGGCCTGTTGCTGATTTTATTCTGGACAGAGCTTTGGCAAGTGTCTCTGACACACTTTGATGACTGCGAAACATTTTATTATCAGAGAGGCGCTGAAAGGAAAGAAAAGAGAACAAAATTAAAGACAGGGAGAGCCTTTGTCTCGCTGCTTTGGCAATATTGTTCTCAACTGTCATGCAAATGAGGAGCAGTGGACTGAGAAATACAGGGAGAGATGGGCAGAACAGAAAGAGATAGTCAGTGAAAGTCTTGCCTTATTATTCCATATGGAGCCAACAGCAAAGAGCGTGCCTTCATTTTACTATCTCTTTGTGCAGATTAAATCTGAATTGAATCAAGTCAGAATTTACTGTATACTACAGCAATGTGATTAAACATTTTCTTTACACTAAGACGCCTCCAACGTTTTGCACACTGAGAGCATTTTATAGCACAGAGCAGCCGCATGCCGCCATGCATATTGACTCGCCCAATCTCCCAGATTTAGGCTTCACCTGCTGTTGCTGGCACACACACACACACACACTCACAAAGCCATGAGTCACTGGGCGGGTTTCGCAGTAATCGCGTCCACTTAGAACTGCTGCATCTCTGTGGAGCAGCGCCATGCTGGGTTTGACCAGCGCCCGGGGTCGGCGCTCTCAGCCTGTGCCAGCAGTAGTTAAGATGGCAGAACGTCATCGCATGAGGCCAGAGAGCAAAGCAAATAAGTCAACTGTTTAGTCAGATTAAAACACAAAAAAAGGAAATATCATCAACAATCTTTTTAACATTTACACAAGCACTGTGCTTCTCACAGCCCTTCCTCACTTTCAAAGCATCAACAGTGAGCTAAGAGGACATTTTAGGGATTATAACAGACAGCTTTATCCCAAGTTTAACCCCGGGCTGTAATATCTCTGGGTTAACGTTTAACAAGTGTGTACTTTAACATTCGGATGTGTGATCAGCTCAAGTATTCACATGCTGCACTCATCAGGAAACGGGCTGCATCTGTTGCCTGATGACCTCGTGTTTCCGCACAGACGCCCCCAAAAGTGTCTTTAGATTTTATCGCACATGTGTTAGGAGTGAAAATGTCCCCTTAAACTACTAAAGTGCGAGAGCGCGCATCGGCTTTGCACTCGGATATCTTTATGTAAGCGATATTATTAGACAGACGGATGGGGAGAACAGAGGAAAGGAGGAGCGGATTATTACAAGACTTTGAAGGGCACCTCGGCAGGTTTAATATTGAAGTTTAGAAAGAAGCCCTCCATATCAGAATTCATAAATATTGCATTTCATATGAATATGATTTCCCCGGCTGGCTCTCATCTGACAAACACACACCAATATCCTATTATAATTTGGGACGTTCAGGGCTTCCATTATTAAGCTGCCTCATCAGCACTTAACTGACTAATAAGAAGCCGAAACGATTCGAGTCAGAGGGCCGGGGTTTGGAAAGTCTACAGAGTGTCACAGTCACAGTGTGTGTTTCATTTCTGCATCTATAAAATCTGCAGCCTGTGTATTTTTCACCCTCATGCGTGCTCCACAGTTTTTATTGGCATGTCTTTGCAGTTTTAAGCTGTTTAGGCTGCAGCTTGTTCAGACATTACTGGAGCAGGTTTTGTGTGTGAGATCAGTGCTTCAAATTTAAAGCTTAAAACAGATCCATAAAATGATTTGTTTGTTCACAGCAGCCAATCTTAACACTCATTTAACTCTATACTCATATATAAATATATGTTCTGTGTAGCACCACTGAACTAGTAATGTAATAAACAAGGTAACCACATGCAATAAACTGCCTGTTTTATTAGTGCTTTTTTACATAAATTCAAACAAATTAAATTTACTTAATATACATAATAGATATTTATCTGCTCTGTTAGATTAATTTTGCACAATGCACTGTTCAAAAAGCAGAGAAAAGAAAGAAAGAGGAGAAATGTATGAACAGTCGACTGAATGTTTCGAGTAACAGAATTAAAAGTTGGGGAGGAGCGAGAGCGAGTGCTAAAATGACCGTTGGAACAGAAGACCCGGGGTGAGAGTGGAGAGGAGGAGGAGGGAGAGCCAGGTCAAAGAATCTTTTTTGCTTTTCGGGCCTTACAGGTAACTCAGCATGCTGATTGCTCCACAAAACAACCCCACCATGCCGGGCAGGAGCCGTATCGAGCGTTTTTTATCCCCCATTTTTAGAGTGGCTTTGAAGTCGCAGCTCCGTGGTTTGAGAGGGAGAGAGAGAGAGAGAGAAAGAGAGCGAGAGAGCGAGCGAGAGAGCACTTCCTTTGGAGATTTCTGAGAATAGGCCGCTTTATTTCTGTCTACCTCTTTGCGGGTATGGAAGGGGGGAAAATGGACTGGAGCAGAGAGAGAAGAGAGTCAGCCAGACAGAGAGATCAATGCAGCAACTGCAGCACAAAGAGCAAGAAAAAATAAAGTGTTTTTCTTTGCTTTTAGACAGCAGTAGGTGTGCAGGTTTGGTGACCTTGGCAACTGGCAATGGAACAGAACATTTGATTGGTGTGTGTGTGTGTGTGTGTGTGTGTGTCGCATGCAGGGGAGGTCAAGACGTTTAAATGTAAAATTGACACTTTCTTTGCTTACAGATGCACATCTAGAGCAGGCAGCTTGTTTTTCAGAATAAAAGCTGCTTTAAACACTTTATTCACAACAAAGGTTTTTTTTGGGGGGGGGGGTCTGACCATAGTGGGAGACACACGTCTGGCCTTCCAGCAATTTCACCCGTGGGTGCTGCTGCCGCTCAGCCATTTCAGCATTCGCGGTCGGTAATTGTCCAGGTGTGTGCCAGCAGCTGTTATGGCAATTACTCTAAATTGCAGGGGGTATGTGGGGAGAAATAAACTTTGTTAACCTGCTCTGGTTGACATTTCTCTCACCTTTCAGTGAGGCTGGTGTCAAGATCATCAGATAACGAGTCAGGGCTTTGGTGCACATCAGTCAGCTAACCTGGGAGGCGATGAATCAGACCGAAGCCGTCACAGTGGAATTACATGGAGCATTTTAACACACTGCCTTGTTCATTTGACGACATTACTGTAATTATATCATAGATACCCTGGCCCAGGGAAAAATGGCAGTCGGGCCTCTTTACAACCTGGGTGCCTTTCTGACAATGATTCTGACAGAGTAATGATTTAATAACTCCATTTTCAGGTGACTGCATCATCGTGCTGCACCATTCAGTGAGTTATTTACATGAAAATCTTCAGGATGAATCTATAAGTTTCCTGTTAGACATGTAAATCAATCAGATACATGAAAGCACTAAGCATATATTGCTAAAAACGAGTGTTTTTCATCTAAACGGCAGTCATACTGTCATCTGTGTAGGCCCCGGCAGGTAAATGCTGGCATGCTAACATTCACGCAATAAAAACGCTAAAGTACACTAAAATGGAGATGTAATGAAGACACAATAACGTCACAATGACGTCATTAAAGTGTGTAAAGGTAAATATAAAAAAAGGACTAATTAGCAAAAAGCCAAAGTATACCCCAGGCTGATGAAATATTTCGGCATTGAGGTCATAAATCTAATTAGTGGACCACTTAATAATCATATCACTGTGTTGTGTTTCCATTTCTTGCAGCCCTACAGACTAATGTAAAGCAAGTTTTCCCACATTCCCCACTGTATGATAATTAATGGCTGCTGTACAACATAAATATAGGCTAAATACCTTTCTGAGTAAACTAATTACTAACCAAAGGAATTCAGAATGAGTATTCCCAATATGCCTTATAGAGATGCTCTAAAAATGACCTCGTGCTGCATCACATGTACAGATAATTTCATGTTTTTTTCTCATAATTTCATCTATATATAGACTACATTAGACTGGAAGAATAATGATGACATGCTCTCTTGCTTTAATTGGCTGAAATATGAAAATGCAGCAGTATTTTTAACATTAACAACACAAACAAGCCTAAACAAACAGGCCCGCTCCGGCTCCCCCCCATGTCCCTCTGTCTGTCGATCCGGCTCGCTCTCTGTTTTTGCTGTCTGTCAATAGAGGAGACGGTGGCATTTCCAGCCTGCAGACAGCCTCTCCCATCAGGCCTCATGACTGACAGAAGAACTCTTGTGCATGCGTCTGAATACAAGTGCTCTAATACGCTATTCTCTACTCGTCCTTTAATGTGTCCATCAGTCTGTTTGACCATCCATGCTGAATAAATATCTTTAAAGCAGCCCGCAGCTTGTGACGCAAAGGGGCCGCACTCAGTAGCTAAAATCAGGCGGGCTGAACTCCGGGTGGTGATGTCCATCAGCTGCTGGTTCATCCATTGCTTTGGCCCACTTCAAGGTATCTCAGCAACCACTTATCTAGATTGCTATGAACACTAGTACGGGCGTGCATTGTCTAGTGGGTGCTTCAGTGACCCCTGTAGTTTCAGGTGTCAGACTTCCATGAAACATCCCCCACGCCCGACCCCCAAGAGGATCATCACTTCCCATTTTGGACACTCCAATATCTGTCCTTGTGCACCACCCACAGGCGGAAGTGCTATTTAGTCAATATGATTGTTTGTAAAATCATTGTATAATAATTTAACATTAAAATCTCATAATCTAACAGCCAAATGATCAGATCATTTTCCATTCACATCCGGTTTATTTCTTTGAAATAAACCAGATCCCCCCCCTCAGTCCCCCAGCTGTCTCCCTGACCTTTTTGAAGGTATTACACCTGGAGAGTTCAGAAGATGATTTGTCTCATGCACTTTACGCTGGAATATTAAAACGGTGAAACTGCTTCATTCCCATATAAGCGCATGCACAAGGTTGATAAACCGCGGGCAGGAAAAGGGCAGCTATGGGGGCTATGGTGGTGAAAATGTCACAGGGTGCCCCTTCTAAAGGCAGACAGTGCAATTCAAGCAGCGGAGGAAGAGGATTTGAAAAGAATAACAAGCATGTGAAACATGATACGCACAGAGGCTGGAGTGTGCCACTGTAATATTTTGAACATTTTTTAAACCAGCATTTTAAACCACATTGCAACCAGACAGAAGTACAAAGCATATCCACTAAATTCAGCCGTCCTGATGAGATCACTTCAGTTCCACAACTTCACTTTACACCAGAACAGAAACCAAAAGAAAACTAGATGTGAACATAGACCAGCATAAATCAGATTCATGTACTGTGTGTCTCTACTACACATTGCATCTCTGGACACCACTGTATGTCTCACTAAGGAATTAAACAGCAACCATGCCTTCACAGAGTCTGTTACAGATGGTGTCACATTAGAGGAAAATCACCCTCCTAAGAAAACCGTGACCTGAAACAAAGACTGGAAAAACACTTCTGAGCATTTGAGCAGAAGAGAAGCAATACTTTATTTATGCCTCTAAGGAATTAATTAAGACATTTAATTATATGTCATGTCATGTCATCGCTCTGGTTAAAATGTTTTTTTTCCTACACTGTCAGTTACACTCAGTGGCAGCTATGGCCTAAAGATACATTGGTGTCTGATGACCATGTACAGAGGATAAAACACCACGAAGCTGGTGTTAGAAAATGAGCTGCTGACACGAAATCGAGTATGTATATTTGCCATCGACTGGCTCCTAATAAAATCTGGCCATCACATTTAGCTGTGTACAGCACAACAAGAGAACAACTTCCAGCCAAGAGCACACTGTCACGTCTCCCTGCTCCTCTGACGGGCAGCTCAGCTGTCCCGTGGACGCTGAGGAGCCACAGCACCGTCCACAACAGAAAATCATTTGATCCGAGCGATGGCAACTCAGCTGGAACTGTCGACACGTTGTCCGTCCCTGGCGTTGAACACTCCCTCCTGTCTGCATGGGTGACTGCCCGCAGAGAGGCCGCGGTCTGTTCATAGAGCAGACTTGGTCACATAAAGCAGGATTTGAGGAGGTAGACGCCTTTAAAAATAAAAACTTAAAGTGTTCTTACTTCATGAGAATCTGTAGTTTTAATATCAGAGGTACAAAACTGGTGTCCAGGTTTTCCTCCCTAATCTGCTGGCCTTTCTGCTGTTATAATAACACAGGTTTTTAAGGTGAATAAAGCAGGAAGCAGACGGATGTCAGAGAAGTGGCTGAGACACATGGGTGTCTCAAAGAAGCCGGGAGTGCCAGTGGATGGTGTGAGTGGGAGACTCGCTCAAAATTCAAAATAGGGAACTACAGAGCGCAGCTGTCAAGATGTGGATGTGCGGAGGAGTCGGGTAATGCAGAGGAGAGGAGCAGAGACGAGCCTGAAGAGAAAGAAGTAACCCTGCTGCAACATCAAGAAATCCTGCCGAGCTAAAGTCAGCTCACCTGCCCAAGTTTTTGAAGGCAGTGAGCAGCTGAGGGGAGATGAGATTTTGAGGAGAGGAGAAGATGGAGACGGAGCCACCGCTGTGAGACGTGCTGTTATACAGGACCTGTTTTCAGGCCTGGCCCTCTCTTTGCGGGTTGTCTCCGTTTAGCTCAGTCTTGTCTGCCTTGTATTTTCTCTGTTTTCTCTGTCTTTCTCTGATGTGCTTCTTCCCTAATAAGTTCAGCTGTCAACGAGCACATGCCTCGTGTTTACTGAGCTGAAATGACTCCCGTCCTGGCTCTTCTTTGTGTGTTGTCTGTCTGGGTTTACGCTGGAGAAAGCGGTGCTGGGGTCAGGCTATATATTGCATCGCAAGCGTTCATTAACCATGTAGTCGTTTTTATTCTGCAGTGCAGTTTGAGGTTTTATCTAAACCTGGTATGTACTGATATGTTTTAAATCTTTATTGACCTTTATTGATCACTCACACACATACATATATACACATACCTCAAATAATCAGATAGATCTCGTCTGTCTTTTTGTACAGGGTCAAGATTTTCTGCCACTGCTCTCTGCACTGTGGGTTTTTTTTCAGCATTTTTGCTTTGCTCTGTAATATTTAAAAATGAATCCAGAGAAACAAAATGACTGCCTTCTTGTTGTCTTTTGGGTGCCTGCTTACATTTTTTGGTGCCTCTGACACTTTAACAGGTTTCCTCAGATCTTCTAACTAAGCTATCCTCACACCATTTGAATTTTTAAGGGTTTGACAGGTTATCATCATTACGTTTTTGCCTTATTAACTCTACTGACATTTGTACCAGACAGTGTAGCTGAATCAGATATTTGCCTCTGATTTTGGTACATGATGTATGATGGCCGAGGCAGAGGTGAAGAAATGGTGTGTGTCTCTCATCCTTTCTTCAGTTTTAGGTTCTTATATAAAGGAGAATTATGCGTGAATAGCCAAAGGGGAATGACAAAGCCAAAAGTCTTACATATCTTATGCCATTTTTCTTTATCTCCATCGTCTCTTTCTTCTAGTAATAAGATGTTATGCATGTTAAGAGTCTTCAGAAATCTATCAAACAATCTTTTCAGCAAGACTTAACCCCATTACCACAGGCGGACCACATGACTATGCTTTTTCAATAAAACTTTGGCCTTTGAGTTTCCTTCCTCAGCTGAAAGAAGAAGTCGGTTGAAGAGAAACCAAAAACAAAGACGGCTGAAATCACTAACACTTTTCCACACTTTGGATTGCAGGAGTTTGGGATCTGGTACAGATCCTCAGTGTCATTTTAAAAACTTAAAACTTGCAGTGGTGCATATAAACAGTGTAATGCTTATTTGAAGGGATTTGTAACTATGAAAAAATAAATGTTGAACAGAGAAACCTTTTAAGTTCGCTGTCAGATGTTATAAATATAAGTTCCAGTTTAAATGTATATATATTTCATATTTTTGTTGTAAGCCCTCACACTGCAAGACACACAAATGTGGCCAGGAAGTCTAGAGATTGGACATGGGAAAGAGAGTACAGCAAAAGATCTGTGTTTCAAATGCATTTTTCACTGTATTATTAATGTCATGTTTAAGATAACCACCCATCAGGGCAGTTATAATATTCTGCTGTGTTGAGAAAATATCACAAATTTCTGTCTGAATTTCTACCAGAAATTACCCCCAAAATGTTCTTTTACCTATTAAACCCTACTATCCACACACAAATAGTCCAAGACCAAGTCCAAGCAAAATACACTCTAAAACAGCAGCATGTAACAGTTGCATCAGCACCAAGGACAGCACCACAATTCAAACAAACAGAGCGATGTCAGCCTGCAGCTCAGGAGACATTTTATTCACTCACATTGTCACACAGCACTCAAACGCGGCTCTGGTGGATCACCAGCAGAGGGTGTGCTTAGACCACATTATCCAAAACTCACACTTTCATCCACAGCAAAGACATGGCAACCCATACACTCAGTTTGCAGATTAATGCAGGCAAGTGTCCAGTTGGTTGCATTATTTTGCAACACATTATCTCCTCTAATGTACATACATTATTCTTTTTTTCAAATACTGCACAGCCAAGATGATGAGCACAGTCAGTTTGTGTATGTACCGCTTTCAGATCTGAGAGGAAAATAAAGGTTATTAAGGGGAAACGTGGCCTTGGTGAAAGTGTAATTGAACACACACAAAAAAGACAGACTTCATGCAGGCAGTCTGTACACTTGTCTTAGAGCACAGGTTTTCATGTGGCCTTGTGAGAAAACATGCAGGTACAGTAAATAAAATATGACAGGGAAGATGCTCTGTATGAAGCACATAAAAGAAATTGTCAAACGGAACCTATTTCAGTGCAGAGCATACAGAGCATTAATTTCTCTTTTTCTGTTTCTTCTGCAGCCTTTCTTGAGACAAGCTGTAGAGGAGGGGTGAGCTGACAGGAGCCCTTATTTCACACTTGCCCTTTCCACACTCTCTCTTAAGTAGTGTAGAGCCGAGACAACCTTTAGCACTTTCCAAGTAAAAGGCACAAACGGAGACATATGCTGCTTCCAGGAAACGTCTGTGCACATTGTGTGTGCACACGCATATATGCATACACACATACGTGCATACACGCATCCATGTAGATGAAAAAGGCAAAAAGGGCTGCTCTTTATTTAACTAATGTGTAGTTTTTCATTATTAATTCATCAATGTATTTCTAATTTAAGAAGATTTTAAGCTTTGCTGTTGCGATGAGGATGAAATAAAAAGGTCACTAACACCCAGGCCTGTCCCATAATAGGATTTTAGTCCACATGGGCGACATTGTCATCAAACATTAAGCTAATCCAGTGAAAACACCTTCCTCATTGACACTAAAACACAGCTTCCCTTCCACTATAGGGCCCTTTTCTGAATGTTGCTGAAATATGTTAGTGGATGTCTGGTACAGTCCACACTTTAGACGTATGCAAAGATGTTGAGACGTTGACATCTCTTTTCTTGAGGTTAACTGCAGCATCACTTCGGGTTCTGCCCTGTCAGTTATTCATGTTCAATAAACCTGTGTATTTTGTGCTGATACTACGTGATTAAAACATGTTTTGATAAAGTAATGTGAAGATAACAATACCTCTATTGTCACAATTATATTAAATAACAATTGAAAATAAACAATTCTTTTTTACTATAGAACTGATTTGAAATGCAAAAACATTATTTACCATTGCCATTCCAGCAATAATTTGTTAATGTCTAATACCTTTCTATCAACTCTTAATCATTAACATAACCAAATTAATAATAAAAATGACGAGTTGCATGTCAGAACCTTTATTCAAAAGCGATAGGATAAACATCAATACAGTGATCTCATCACTTGTAAAGAGAAATAGAAACTAAGAGTGAAGAATGCTGCCAATCAGAACTTGTAGCGGAGAAGGAGAGAGAAAAAACTGACCCTGTCCACAGGGCAGTTACGGAATAAACAGACATAAATATAAACTGAAAAAACTCACGCCAATTGCTTAACCCTAACTTAACAACTCTCAAGACATTAAACTACTTTTAGTTGAGACTTCTACAATATTTTCTTAGAAAATCCAGACTTACCAACTAAAACAGTGACGTTCCGCACCGCGATCCGTTAGACATGATCGCCGTCTTCAACCAACAATCCAAAGCGCGTAACGCAAAGACGAGATCGCGTGCGGTAACACGATAATTAACATCGCTTCGTTATTGACTCATGTAATCCGTCCCCACATGATCTGAACAAATTCATGCACCCTCTCTGCTTATCATGTAGTTTCTACACTATACAGTTAGGTTTAACTTTAGAACATGAGGCAGTTGTGTTAAATACACCCAAGATGCTTACTTAAATCCATGATACGGCTAGTCTCCTTTTTTCAGTGTATACATCAGGGAAGAAGTTGATTAATACATATTTAAAAATCGCGCTGTTTTTTTTTCTTTCACTGATAATCAGCGTTGGTTTTTGATTGATTAATTGATCGATTGATTGATTTATTAATCAGCTCATTCATTCCTCTCGGGAGGTCTGAATTTTATCGCCGGTGACGTCAAACCAGGCGCTTCAAACATTCCGATGACGTAAGATGCGCAGGTGCGTTGATCTTATAACCAGGCGCTTTGATCTTGAACTGTGACATCAGGAGCCATTCAGTTAACAGAGTATAGATAACAGTACCACAGTGACTGCACATCAGCTTGTACAATTCACAGCAGATTTCAACTAGAAGAAGAGGCAAAAGTTTTCAGAAATCGAAAATGGATAAATCCCTATATGTTAAGGACAACACCATCCTTATTAGTCCAGACACTGTGCGCCCAATAGCCAATAAATATTTCGACCAGCTTGATCCCCTGAAGTGGGATTCAATAGCTGTTGGCATTTGGGATCCAGCGACTGAGAAGATTTTGCAGGACATGTTTACGGAGTTAACACAGAAGGTATCCTCCTCTGTGCTAAAACTTATCATCAGCATGTTTGAGCAGCATGCCATTGACTCGGTGTTGGCCCTCTCTCCAGAACCCACACCAAGAAAAACCTCAACCAAAGAGAAGACCATTGTCAGTAAAAGTGACACTGACAATGAACGAGACCCGATCAAAATTAATCCAACCAAAAAGAGCATCAATGTCAGTGAAAGCGTGTCTGACAAGAAACATGCCATAACCAGAAATACTCCAACCACCGAGAGCACCGTCAGCAATAGTGTGCCTGACGAGAAATCACCTGTACTTACTCCAATCACACAGCGCACCAGTGCCCGTAAGAGGAGGTTTGACAAGATACACACCGTAACCAGAGTTACTCCAATCACAAAGAACGCCACTGACAGTAATAGTGTGTCTGACAAGAAAGACACCACAACCAGCGTTACTCCAATCACACAGAGCGGCACTGACAGTAATAGAGTGTCTGACAGGAAATACACCATAACCAGAATTAATCCAGTCACACAGAGCACCACTGTCAGTAAAAGTGTGTCTGACAAGAAACACACCACAGCCAGAGTTGCTCCAATCACACAGAGCACCACTGACAGTAAAACTGTGTCTGACAAGAAATACACCTTAACCACAATTACTCCAATCGCACAGAGCACCACTGTCCGTAATAGTGTGTTTAACAAGAACCCAAAGTTTAACAGATTTCCTTCAGTCACACAGAGCAACGTCAGTGTGTCTGACAAGAAACCACCCCTGAGCAGAGTTACTCCAATCACACAGAGCACCACTGACAGTGTGTGTGACAAGAACCCACAGTTTAACAGATTTCCTCCAATCACACAGAGAACCACTGACAGTGCGTTTGACAAGAAACCACCCCTGAGCAGATTTACTCAAACCACACAGAGAACCACTGACAGTGTGTGTGACAAGAAACCACCCTTAAACATAATTCCTCCAATCACACAGAGCACCACTGTCGGTAATACTGTGTTTGACCAGAGACCACCCCTAAGGAGAATTATCCCAACGGACGATATCACTTTCGATAATAGTGTGTCTGACAAGAAGCTATCCCTTTACAACCCAGGATTAGTGCCTGTATCAAATATTTTAAAAGAAAACATACTCAATGAAATCATTACATATGTTTTCATGAAAATTGTAAAAAAGGCCCATCCAAGTAATGCAAAGGAGTTTTATAAATACAACATCAACGCCATTATTAAGACTCTTGCAGAGAGAGCATCTATTGACATTATAACCGATTATGCTGCTATAAAAAGAATTAAGAACAGCAACAAAATAATTGGCAAGTTGGTCTTAAAAGATCTGTCATTTACGTTTAAAACACCCGATCAGATACTGGAGAAAATAGTATATAGTAAGGACTTTCAGATATTATTCATACACACTCTTCAGTACAACATGACAAGGATTCTTGCTGATTCAGGTCATAATAAAAAGAACAAAGATGCAACGACGACGCCGACCTTCTCCAAGAAAACCTTCACCATCCCAGATGATGCTGCCCTGTCTGCATCCAGCAGCAGCAGCGGTGAGGATTGTCCATCTAATGAAGCTGAAGAAAGGATGGACAACGAGGTGCTCGACAGGCTGCTCTCCCCATGCCCGGTTCCATATAAGTTCTACACGGAAATCATCATCTACATTTTCATGAAAGTGTTAAATCAGGCAATGTCACATAATGTAAAGACCTTTCATCAATTAGACACCAACGCCTTTGTCAAAAATCTGGCAAGGAACACGTCAGAGCAGATCAGTGCCAATTACAAAACTATCTGCAAACTCGAGGACAGCAGCAAGACAATTGGCAAGTTTGTCTTTAAGGACCTTTTATGGACATATAAATCTGAAGACATGATCCTGAAGAAAGCAATGGGCTTTTCAGATTTTGAGAAGACCTTCATTCATACCGTGCAGTTTCACATGACAAAAATCCAGACAGACCCAGACATGTACAAACAGACAGAGACAAAAAGACACACAGCAGTGAGAAACACGGTCAACAAGTCCCTGAAGTGGTGCCAAAAGGCGGTGCGCAATCTTAACGTCCTTCACTAAAAGGCACATTTAATGTTTGACGTATGTAAGCCACTTCCTTTCCAGATGTTATTTAATGGGCATTCTTTTATACAGGGTTTTCCCCGGGAGCTCCGGTTTCTTCCCATTTAAGTATAATGAAAAAAAAAACAAACAAACAAACAAACAAACAAAAAAAAATCAATCAATAAATAAAATCACTCAAAAATAGAAAGTTGTATTTAGGTTGTGTGTTTTGAATTTTTGTTTGAATTTTTATCAGGTTTAGTCCTGAAACAGATAAAGTCATTATTGCAGGTGATTTTAGACGAAAAAGCCTGAGCTTTAGCTTTAGAAATGTACTCAAAAGTAATTTTAAATAAGTTCCAAATAAGCTTCTCTAGCTATTTTCTGGTACAGTAAATACTGTGCAATCTCCCTGCCAAATAAATTAAAAATGGAAAAAAGAAAAAGTTGCACACCATGCATTCATTGAAGCGCAACGAAAAACCCTTCACATTAAAGACAATTTTTGTCCTTCAGATATGTTACTCATTATGCGTTTTACATAAGTTTTATATAAGTTACTCATGATAAGTAACTCATTATATGTTTACACCTACACAACACATAATAGACCCCCCCTCCATCTCTACACTGCATCACTCCATCCCTCT
>JBAJHX010000011.1:1993873-2010431 GCA_037176925.1 Amniataba percoides | reverse complement strand
ACACACACACACACACACACACACACACACACACACACACACACACACACACACACACACACACACACACACTACCTCTAGCAGGCGCACATCCAGCCTCTTGAGGATCTCTGCGTTGTCATACTGGGCGTTGGTGGCTCTCACTGCCGTCTCTAAGATACCGGTCAGGTTGTGCTGGTACAGCGTGGTGGCGGGACGCACCAACTCCGGCCTGGGGGGAAGACAATTAGTGCACGATGAGATGGTGATGCGTGTGTCATAAAAGAGAAGATGTACTCAGAGAGCGCGCTGCTGACTTGAGTAGGTCCATGAGGTGTCTGATGAAGTCTCCCTGGCCCAGCAGCAGGTATCTCCTCATGGCCTGCAGGTGTTCCAGCAGCAGGTAGTTGCGGTTCAGAACGTCCAGCAGATATTTGCTGGTGTCAAAGTAGGCAGCGTCGATCTTCTCCTGAAACGCCCCCTCCAGGTCCGACAGCAGCTCTGCAGCTATGAGAGCAGAGAGAGGACGGGGGTATTAACTGGGCTTCAGGAAGTTTCTGAGGGTGAGATAACTCGGTTTTGTTGGGGAAAAACCTGATTATTAGTTCACTGTTTGATATTGATTATTATCTTCAATAATAATGGGTTTAATAAGCATTTTTCTCCTTCAGATTGAAGAAAAAGGCTTTTCTTCTTAAACATTTTGATGATCCCTGTTATTATTCAGAAATTATGCCGAACATTCCATATTCTCCTTTTTAGGTACAAAACTAATCTAACTAATCTAATCCACTTAATTTGGTCTATGTTGTTATCTTATGAGCTATGCAGCAATGTTATTTACTCATTTAGCTCAAATGAAAAATAATGTATTAAATTATAAATATGGTCGAACAAAAATATAGAAAAGAAAAGTGCTAAAAATGTGAGTGTGACCAGCGTTAACCACGGACTCTCTCCTGATTCGACCAGGCTGGATGGTAACGGAGCAGAGAGCGTGGTGCCCTTCAAAGGATACAGTAAGAGCTGCACATCAGACTGGTCAGATGAAGTCCTACAAAGTCAATCAATAGAATATTGCTAAGTATACCTCTTTGCTCTTCACAGTCAAAAGGAGAGGAGGACGAGGCCGGTGAGCGGTAAGAGCATCGATTGGTGCCAGTCCACTGTTCTACGTCAATATAACAACATCAATACGATGAGGACGAAACTATATTAAAGGCTTCTTATTGGTCAGGGCTGTCATTAGCACGCCTGATTAAAAAATAACACTGTAAAAACACAGAAAACAATGAAGACCCAGCTAAACCATCATGTTCAGCATCCTGTTTCTTAATATACTTTTTCAGAAGAGAACGCTCCTTAATGAGGATTGTAGATCCTTAACGATCTAAAATCCTCATTACACCCAGAACCAAGCACAGTAATAAAACACTCACCGTCTTTGGGCGTGTCTGCAGACGTCGAGGCCGGCGTGATCTTGCCCGGTGGCGTTCTGTCATGACAAACCTGATGCAGGAAGTTGATGGATTTACCGATCAGCAGCACCTAGAGGGGGGGATGATGAGTATGAGGGGTTGATGTGACTTAAGTTAAACATCAACAATGCGCCCAGTCCTCAGTGACTTAGAGGACGTGTGGCGGTGTGTGTTTACCTTGCGGGCCTGGTCCATGGTGATGAATGAAGGGATCATGGACTTCCTGAGGGAGTACTTGTCGTGCCACAGGCGATCTGTCTTCACATTGGGATCTGATGCTACAAAGAACTACACACACACACACACACACACACACACACACACACACACACACACTTTTAATACAAAATGGCAAAATGAAGAGTTTCATTTTCCCCACACAGGGTTAATGTGATGTACAAGAATCAGATCAGTTGCAGTGACTGAGCTGCTGGATATGATGCGCTTTAATTAATCACATTTATTTCTCATTGAATCGATCAGACCGTCTGCATGAAGTCCTCGGCCTTGAATAGACTCTAATGAAACTTTTGACGAGCGTAAGAGTCAGAGAATAAAGAGCTCTACAGTTAGAGTGTGCAGTCCATGACAGGTTTTCATCCTTTGTCACATCCACTCAGATTGTCCATTTACTTCAGAGGGTACTACATTAGCTTCAACTGGCTTTCTAACGGGAACACCGAAGGCTGCGTACTCTATGTATGCTGATACATTATTGAACCGACTCCAACTGTCAGCTTGAATCCATCACTACCAAGCACTTTCCACACAAGCTATTAGCTGAAACAAAAGAATCCGTGCACTTTGGTCTCAATCGCTTTCCCCCTCTGAAAACAGTGGAAAACGAAAAACTGGGTATGATAGAGCTGTTTTCTCATTCTCATTAAGCGGTCTTCTAAATAGAATTTTAAGTTTTTCTGTTTCCACTGAGGATTTTCATATAATGAGTCAAACATGAAACCCAGTTTCCCAAAATGCTAAACTGCAATTTATATATGTAAGCTCGCCTAGGTGAGATGAAATAAACTGTACTGACACTACATGAAGCTCACCTGTTCCTGTTCTCACAATGGAAATGTTTCTCACCTGCTTGCTTTTTGTTACATTAACTTTACAATAATGTTGACATAGACAAAGACAAAAAGGCACAAAGACAACTTAGTCAGATGATGAAGATGATGATGATAACATTTCAGCAATACTTCCCCCTTTAAGTTCAGAGTTTCATTTCAGAGTACAAATTTCTTCCCATTTCTTTCAGAAACTGACAATTGACAATCACACTCACGTCATGCTGCCACTGATCGGAGGTGAGAAAGGAGCCGGAGTCTGAACTTTTCATTCTTTGCACAACTGTGTGTGTGTGTGTGTGTGCGTGTGTGTGTGTGTGTGTGTGAGAGAGAGAGAGATCTCCTGGGATCTCCTGAAAGGTGCAATAACTTTTTCTCTATGTTCTTAAACACAGCACTTAAAACTAGAGTCCGATGAGTAATGGTTGATGCTGGACATATAAATAGTGTGTGTGTGTGTGTGTGTGTGTGTGTGTGTGTGTGAGAGAAAGAGTAACAGAGAGAGAGGAAGGGCAGGGAGAAGTAAAGGAGAAACATCCATCACTGGGCCCTCCATTACACTGCTCTCATCAGTCCTCATTTAAGAAGCTGCCCTGCCTCTCCTCTTTCTTTATTTCTCTCTCTCTCCTCCCTCCTCCTCTTGGCCATGTTCTCACTCACTGGGGTCAAACGTCAGAGCAGTTGAACCGAACAATGTTCCAGAAAGGACCAGTAAATTCCTGCTGGATCTCTGGGGGGCAGGATGCCTCTCTCTCATTACGCTCTGGACACAGTGCACCATATTTAAGGCCGATTAAAACCACAGATGTCTGATTCAGTGTTATCCAGGTGACTGTGGAGGCAGGGTGAGGATTTTTACATCAACTCTGTTTGGATGGAAAGGATTAACATGGAAAGGTGTGTACCTCGTGGTAGGTATCTTCCAGCTCTCCGTCATAGATCCATCTGTACAGGAAGTTGAGGATGGGGTGCGACACCAGGCTGAGGATGTGTTGAACCAGTGCTCTCATCTGGGGGTCGCCTGTTTTGCCATAAGAGTGGACGGCTGAGGCCAACTCGCCTCCTTTACGACCTAAACACACACACAAACAAAAAGACTGCTGTTCGATCAACGCTGTAACAGTCAAAGTAATACAAATACAAAGTAATACACTCACCTCTCCACAACCAAATATAGCACAGACACACAGATCCGACCCACCTTGGCAGAAGTCGACGAGGGCGGCCAGCGTTTTAAGTCGGACTTTGGGGTCGTACATCCAGACCAGGAGCCTTCTGAGAGTCAGGCTGCTCTCCGTGCACACGCTCACACCCTGCTCATCCTCCACCTGCAACTACAGCACACACAGGAGCCGACAGTCAGGAGGAAACGATACTGGAGTTCTTTAATGACAGACTTATTTAAACCGGGCATGACACTTTCAGGAAGGGGAAAGTGATTTGTTTCAGTAGCAATTTCATTATTCACCATGTTTTCTCTTCATTTATCATTAATCTCTGTAAGTATTAATCAGTCAGGCACTGTGTGCTCTGTGTACCTGGGAGTGGAGGACAGACAGTAGCCTGTAATACTCCTTCAGCTCCTGGTGGAGCGAGGCACAGAAGCTCTAAAGGAGAGAAGGAGAGACAGAGATGAACAAGATACGGGTCAGTGGAGGATTAGATGACAGATAGAAACACATCCACAAGATATTTAACGCAGACACACCTGTCCCACCAGCCCAAAGGCCCGGTCCAGGCTCCTGGCGTCGGTGTACTTCCTGACTTTGTTGTGGAGCCAGCCGAGCTCGGCCAGTCTGCCGCTGGTGTCTCTCAGGGACTTGCACAGCACCACCTGGTGAGGCACAGCACACATTACAACAAATATCCACTTCATCCTGTTTGTTTACTCATCCTGTGATAAGCAGGAAATGTGTCATTTGTAATGTGTAGAAGAAATGATGCATGCGACCATTTTTCTTGCTAATAAAAGACGCATCATCAGTCACATATTCCATTTTGAGAGCTCTGACAGAGCTACATCATGGAGAATCCGGTAATTTACATAATGCACCCACTATGACTGGCATGGCCGTCTCGCAGCAGCACATTTGTTTTCCTGCTGAGGAAGCGTTTGGATTTAATGATGCATTAAATTTTTATATGTTTAACAAAACCTCTTATCCAGAGAGCTTTACAGAGAGGAGTTAAGTGGCCAAAGACGAGTTCCAAAATATCTCCACCCTTGACTCATTTATCTCTGGCCTCAGTGGCTCCTTCTCCATCAGCATGGTGACAGCAGATTGACCACAAGTCTATGTTTAGCACCACCGAGAGAATATGGGACAGGTTGCATCTAAGGCCTTTCTATCGATGGATATGAGAGAGGGGGAGAAGAGGGGAGTAAAAAGAAATTGACAGGATGGAGAAAAAAGAAGAGAAAAGAGGGGTCGATGTGGACTAGAGCCAAAGAGCTTCATATTGATCTGTTGAATCTTTCTTTTAAAGTCCGATCAACAACAACAGTCCTGATATCATATCGCCTCCTCTTAAACATGGTGGCCGTTCCGACAGCTCTATGACAAAGACGGAAACAGACTCTCTGAAAGAAGGCTGTGAAGAGCTTGTTTTAATGTGGTGTGGTTAGATTAAAATGACCAGAACTTTTAAATACATACTTTAAAAGGCTGAATTGAATCAATCATTAACATTTTATATTCATATTCACCAGATATCTTTGGGCTTTAGACAAAACCTCCACCTGAAGATGTCCTTAGTCATACTTTAGCTAATGTGTATGACCCGCTGAGCTGATCAGTCTATTAAAAGCGTTGCAGGGCTGAATGCAGGTTCAGGTACCTTGCTGTCTATCTTGTAGCAGTTATCCTGGGCGCTCATCTTGATGAACTTGCCATCGATTCCCTGGAAGACGTAGAGGATGTCCCGCACCAGCGCCGCCTCGCTCACCTCCCCTGCCCCGATAGAGGACGAGAGGATGGAGAATTTATTGTACATTATGAACACAGGAAATGCTCTCAGTCTGAAATCAAAACTAGACTATCAGTTAAATGACAGAAAAACCCTGCCCGTCTATAACTGTAATGGACATTGTTCAGGCAGAAGCCCCCAAACTTTGTTTTGCGATCTTCTTGCTGATCTGTAAGTCAGGCATTAAGTCACCGTGGGCTTCTTCCTGTAACTCACCGTCCCGGCGAGGGTGGACCACTCTGGAGGGAGCTGGAGGTCCGAGGGGCGGGCGAGTGGTGAGCGGGGCCAGAGCGGAGGAAGGGGAGCAGCTTACAGGAAGAGCCCACGCCAGCCGAGAGCCCAGAGGCTGACCGCCTGCTGCAGACTGAGGAGGTTGACTGAAACAAACACACACTTACAGTTGTTCTGATGATCTGACTTATATGATACACTGACTATATCATTTAACCATCTGCATGTAATCTAGTTCAAGCTAACATGAGTTTTATGATGATAGTATGATACAACATAGAAGGTTTGTTTGTATTTTCATATTCAAGTCTTTGATGGGCATAACTGAGCTTACCGACATGTTTGCCCACATTCAGAGGTCTTTTGTTGGATGAGGCTCTCAGAAGGCAAATGAACTTATTTAAAAAAAAAAAAAAAGAAGCATATCTTTGCATAATTATTCATCGCTGCTGTGTGTTTTCCACAGTATAAACTGGAATTCAAGGCCACGGGACCCTCTTTTATGTCTGGAGTGAGAATTTGCCCTTTCGCGACTCAAAGGTGAGCCCAGACAGCTCAATGGTCATTTGTAACTGAAGGACTCCTGCATTATTAATAAGTATAAATGGAATTAAATGGCCTTCTGATGCCTCATAAAACAGATTCATGCGAGGTCAGGCTGGGAGGTGCGCTCATCCTCGTGCTAAATGATGCTTCCTTTGTCTGGCGCTGAGTGTTTACACAGATAAATAACGCTCTTTTCCCCTGAGCCTTTCAGGTGAAACTGCTTAAACACAGCTGAAGTGTAGCTCCGTTATGAAGCTGGAAGCGGCTTCTCTTCTGTATTAATGTGTCGAGTGATGACTCCATAACAATACAGACTTCTGCTGATTTTGTCATTAAATGAATCTCTTGATGTTGATCCCTTTAGTGTCAGTTTGCGGTGCGTGTCAGTGATCCACTGAGTCAGAAATGCCTGTTCAGCTGGTTTGTTTGCGTGTGAAAAGTCATTCGATAGAGGCTCACCCGGCCAGCAGTGACTGCGGCGTCGGCGTGGGTCCGTTGAGCGTGTAGACTCCCAGGCTGGAAATGCCGCTGGTCCCCACGCTAGCCGACAGGCCTGCACTTCTCTCCCCGTAGCCCAGGGCCAGGCTCTGAGGCCGGGTGCAGTAGAACGGGGTGGAATGGGCGTCCCTGGGGAGGGCCTGGGCAAAGAGGGCTCCATAGTTTCCAACCTGGGAAGGACAGGAAGACGTGAGGCGAGGGGATCAAGTCAGGATGACCCACATACATATATTATTATTATTACTATCATTAATAGTAGTAGTATTAAATGTGTGTGTGTGTGTGTGTGTGTGTGTGTGTGTGTCGCTCACCCTACTGGATGGTTTGCGGGGGTCTTCAGAGAGACTGAGCAGCAAGTAGAGAACGGACCAACGATGCTTCAGGACGCACTGTCAAACAGGAAACACAACATCCCAAGCTAAATGTCATTATAATCTGTTGGCGACACTGTAGAACAAGACTAACATTTCCTGTCTCTTGGGTTAATGGTGCTATCACACTATAACAACATCTCTGAAAGAAACAGAAAGACCGACCTGCGTCTGAAGTTTTCTGTGCAGCTCTGAGAATAGAGCAGCGTCCGCCTCTCTTCTCTGCTTCAGCACTGCAACAGCATCAACAACAAACATCTGTCAGCTGCTGTTTAATCGCCAAACTCACAGAAGGGATCAGTACTGACTCATCTAACAGGTGAACACACCGGGAGTTTCCTGACTTTCCCTGCAGGCTTTGAAATAAGATGTTTTTTTTGTCACCTGTGGTTGACAATTAACATGAGACAGCTGAACGCCAATACATGCTTCCCATCAAGTCAACAGGTGACACCGTAACATGCTCCACCATACATTTCTTTGCTGACTACGTAACCTTAAAACATACTTTAACAAAGTTCCTGTAAGTCCACCTGGAGCCCGGAGATGAATAAACATTCACAGTAAATGTTGCAGATGCTGCACTGTTTTATTATTTTCTGCAACAAAGCTTGGATCAATGTTTTCCCACTAATGGTGCTACCTTAGCTACTATGAAAGGCCGCTGGGACTTGCCGTTTATGGTGCAATAAATACGTTGGACTTTTTTGTGGAGTGGCTCCAACATAAAAAAGGTAAAGTGCACGCATATGCAGAGGTCGTATAGAAAACCAGCTGTGAGGGACAGAAAGGGAAAACGCCACAGAGACCCAACGGAGTGATGCGCTGCAGGTTGATGATGGATGGAGAGTCGCTTACGTTCTTTCTTGATCTTCTCAGACACCAGAAACTCGTCCCGCTCAATAGTGGGGGCGTAGTTACTACCAATAACTCGCACTGCATACTGGAACTGGTGGGCGACTTCAGCTGGAGACAGAAAGTGAGGAGAAAAAGGTCACGAGAAATGAACAGATCTTTTTTTCACGTGTTTATGTGCCATTTCCACACATCTCACCTCTCTATTTGGGTTCAGGAACAGTATGAAACACATAAATCACACTTTAAACTTAAATAAGGTTGTAAGCAGACTCGCTTTGAAAGGGGGCTGTAAAACATGGGACAAAACTAGTGTGGCTAATACTAAAAGGACTGCACAGCTGACAGTTCTGTCAACTCTTGGATGTCTTTGATTCGCAAGAGGAAAGCTGTAACTGAAAAAAAACACAGGATCGCGTCGACATTTTTTCCGCCTTTGCTGTCCTCCCGTCCATCTGACACGCCGCCCTCCCTGCCTGCATCCAGCTTCGGGCCTGCAGCTAGCAAGACACCACTGCATCCAACAGCAATGCAAAAAAAGTGTGCTGGTCAGCCTCTGAGCGAAGTGGCTCGTATTCATTGCTGAGCGGCTGACCACTTCATTAAAGATAAAGATGTTTTTCAGTGGCAGAGGAAGCATCATGAGGCTGTGCAGCGGGATGTGTGAAGCCAAGCCCATTGACTGACAGCTACACGGACCTAGCACAGCTAAAGCGGGAGGAAATTAGATTTATAGCGTTTTATATCAGTTTACCACTTAAGTGTAAACTTATTTATTCTCGAGGCTATTGATACATGATTAATATGTACTCTTTAATTCGGCATATGTCTAAATACCCGCACTGCTTTATTATCAGTTAAATTTAAACCTCTCTACATCCTGTTGCTACAATAACACACCATAGCGGCAGAGTAAAGATGAAATATTATGAATTTTTTACTGCCTGATTAAAAATTCATCAGCCGAAGTGGAAGGTAGATGATAAAAATTCAAGTCATGACTTTAATTAATGTATAATATGCGTATGGTTTGCAATAACATGAGAAGCGTCTGAATGCTGAGTATTTTCGAGTGAGGTTCGCTTTGACGTTTCACACCGCCGTAACGCTACCTATGCTAGCTCATAGCATGTTAGCGGTAACCGGTGTACCTTCGCTTTTCCCGGTTATTCTGCAGCAGAGGCTCTGGAGAAGCACGTTGGGTGATTTCTGGTCCAGGGTCGCCATGCTGTAGCGGTTTACGCTGCGTGTGTCACCCGATCACCGAGTAAGCACCAGTGAACGATGTGAACTAGCTCCAGTCTCCCACTACGAGCAACGCCATTTTGACAGAGTGAGTCAAGCCAACGCGAGGCAGGAAGAAGAGGACAGCAAGTGGCGCTTCGTCTCCTTGAAAATAAGAGCATGGGATGTCTCACTCAAACTT
Source organism: Amniataba percoides (assembly GCA_037176925.1). Classification (NCBI taxonomy): domain Eukaryota; kingdom Metazoa; phylum Chordata; class Actinopteri; order Centrarchiformes; family Terapontidae; genus Amniataba; species Amniataba percoides. The sequence goes on along the minus strand of JBAJHX010000011.1, from coordinate 2,001,010 downwards.
TGCAAACTCTGTATGGCTGTGACAAAGGAGCGAGAATGAGGGTAAAAATATCAAAGCAAACTGGAAGTACTTTTAAATAAGACTGACTGAAAAGGAAATGAATCAGTAGTGTTGAGCAATGTATCTTGATTACCTGATTTTTTAAAACTCTTTTCATTGACTTAAATCTAAATCACAATTACACAACAATGAGGCCTGTGTATCTTGAAATAATACTGACAATAGCTACTAGTATTTGAAATTGATTTGAAGATAGCCCACAAAAATAAACCGATAACACAAGACAAGATAGAATAACTTGATTAAACCTGAAAGAACTTATTTCGCCAGAGATTGCTCAGAATGAAAAAGAAGTGAAAACAACAAACAATAGAGGAGCAGATGTAAAGTAAAGAAGTAAATGCTAGAATAAAATGCAATAACAATAAACAGCAAGATAAATAAAAAATAAATGAACTAAGATAGTGGCATGTTCCTCCATTCAAAATTGCTTTGTGTTCACAATACTTTAAAAGGGTCAGGGTTTTATTCTGAAGGTTCCACCCGGATATGATTTTTGTTACTATAGTAACTTTGATGCTGGTGTTTCAGCAGAACCCGCCGAAAAGCGTCTCCAGGAAACAGCGGACGGACAAGTGGATGAAAACATTTCCCTCCGGAAACAAAGCCCCGAGGATTATAGTTCTGACCGCCCACATCTGCACAGTCAACAGGACTTCAGGATGCGTTCATGCACAGACTTTATTCTCATGAAAATGATATGATATCAGAACCAAGTAAATCATTTAAACAGTGCTACTTCTGTACTACTGAGGAAGTGGACACCACAATAATGACTGAACTGTTTTTAGCTTCACAAACATAAACTATTCATCAGTACACACACACACACACACACACGAAATACTATATATATGTTATTCATAAAATAAATCCATGATTATAATGATTTTTGATACTTTGACCACTTTGTTTGAATGTTTTTATGCTAATGAAGCCCATTTACAAGAATAATTTACAGGAATAATTTTTTCTGATCTTTTTCCAGAAATATGACAGATAATTAAATGATAATTAAAATATAGGAAATTAGTCATGTGTGGAAAAGTTAGATTTATGTAACATTTTTTATGCTCGTTTCAGCACCAGCTGGGAGGACAGCACCAATACGGGGTGTCAGGGTGCCCCAACTTGGACAACACCCCCCTCGCCACCCCTCCAAACACACACACACACACACACACACACACACAGTCCTCCCATAGCGTTGTTTCCCCAACTTGTTGTTCCCTCTGTCTTTGGTGGCGCCATCAGCCCGGAGGAAACAGATCAATGTCCTAATTAACTGAAACGTCCAATCAATTAATCACCAAAAAAAACCCACCACCACAGTGCGCATGCGCGTACCTCAGCCACCACCTGGCTCCTCGTGACGTACAGGGAGGAAAGCTGCTTCTGCCACCGCGCGAGACAAGAGGCTTAATAGCGCGCGCGAGGAGGAGAGGGAGCGCGAGGGAGGAGCCGCCCACTCTCACACACACACACACACACACACACACACACCTCCTGTTAAAGAGCCGCGCGCCCCCCCGCAGAAGGTGAGCGCAGGTTCGTCGGACCGAGCCTCGTCTTATTTTAAATTCCTAATTCAGGAAGAGAAGAGGGGAAAGTCATGGACACAGGGGGGGGAAATAAGAAGAAGTTACAGCTGAAGAAACACTTGGAGAAGACGACTCAGAAAGAAGAAGAAGAAGAGGAAGGAGAAGAGTCCGGAGAGGAAAGAAGGGCAAGATGGGGATGGACTTCAGCACTCTTCGGACCCTCATCAGCAGATATGTGAGTTTTTCTTCTCTTTTCGCACCGAAAAATGTTCACCTGTTTGTAGAGAAACATTAAAAAAAACTGCGTATTTATTTATTTTTCACCACTGTCGGTTTCAAATTCAGCCAGAGCTTCTACTCATCCGGATTAAGTTTCAGTCGCGAAAAAGGGAGCGGAAAACGCTCAGTGGGAAGTGATTGGGAAAGTGTGTGACCGACAGTGACTCATTTCATGATAGTTTGCTCTTTAAATGAGTTTATACCCGCGGGTAAGAAACAAATGGCAGGTTGCAGCCACAGTGCAAACAAAGTCCGTAAAATGGCTCAAATCTCGTTCAAATGTGCATTCTTCTATATTTTTAAATGCTTTTTCAACTTTACAGTGGCTTTTCTATTATCCAACTTAAATGTTAAAGCACATCCTGATGAGTTAAAAAGCTATTCATTGTGAAAAAGTTAATAATTCGCTCGTAATAAAGAGTTTTTGAATGAGGTTTGGCTGCACACTGACTGTCAGCTCTATGTAGGCGTTCACCTGCAAGTCAGACAGGCACAAAATAAGTGAAAGGTGGAGCCACCTGTCCTGATCACTGGTTGTAAGGCAGTCTTCTGCTTTACACATCCATGCTGTTACAGATCCAGTCAGGACAGAGCAAGCCAAGAGATGCAGACACCATCAATCTTTGTCTCAATTTTTTTTTTTCGTTTTAAAGTTGAAATCAGTGCACGTTGCAGAGTTTGAACTCAGATAAAAAGAATTAGATGGGTGCATTTTATTTGCAGTGCAGTGTAGTTGAACTCGTGTGTGTGCTCTTCGCTCTAACTGCCTCTCCCAGTTGAGCAGGACTCCAAATGGAGCAGCCAGTCACATGAATTATGTAATCCAGTTGTTCTCTCCCTGCCGCTCTAATCAATGCACAGCGGTGGGGCAGCAGGCCTGGATGGATGGGAGTTGTTGTTATTGTTGTTGTGGCCTACATGGTAATATGTTTGCCAGCGATCCGGGCAGAGAGAGCCCCCCGCTCACATGAGGTTTGTACCCGGGCTCCATGCTTATCTGAGGCTTAGACACAGCCTTTCCAACTGTTGCAAATGGCTGATTAAACGTAATCCCCCCTGCGTGGAGGCTGAAACGGAGCTGTGTAGGGAGAGACATGCGACTGGTAGGATGTGGGATGCTGATGAGGTCTGCCGCTCTAATTGAGCTGGATAACTGCTCTAGACAAATGGGTTAGGGTTAAATTGATTGCGTTGCAGCTACAAAAACCCAGATGCAAAGAGACTGCTGAATGGTCAAGATTAAACCTAAGGAACATTTATCTGGTTGTCAGTGCCGAGCGTTTAAAATATCAGTCAGTACTGTGAGCTCTTGAACCACATCTGCAAAATGAGACTAATTATGAATTCAGTCGTTTTTTATAAGCTTAACATATCCATTCACTCCGCTATAAGGAATGCTAATGTGAAATGTCAGAGACTTCTGTTTATTTAAAGAAAAAAAGGGAAATATCTCATCCTAGCATGTGACAAGAACAAGAGTTTGTTTCATGAGACTAAAGCTTTTCTTTGAGTTTTTTCCCCCACTGCAATATTTGTAACCTTTATAATTATGTAATTTGCAGCATGTTAAAATAAAAGGATTGTTATTAAAATGAAGAGCAATTACAACTTTTAGTTTAGTTTAATTTTCAATTTTGTCATTTCCACTTTATAACAGATTTCTAATGTTGAATGCATCGCAAGATGTGTTGTAAATTCTATTTAATGCAATCAGAACATCCTGTAATATCCACGAGAACATTATTTCAAAAGTGATCTGATCTTCAGTATCTGTCCATCTTTGCTGTAAATACGTATTTATCAATGGCTTTTATCTGGGAACCAGTCGTCTCTCTCGGCACGTTGAGACAGATATAATGGCTGCGATTCACACACAGAGATGTTCTGCAGTGACAAATATCCAGATGATTTCACAATAACTAAACATCACAGTGCAACCAGGCAGACTCTGTTTAAACAGCTTTCATCAGTCAATATCCCTAAAAACTGTGTGCACTGTAAATGTTAAAAGCTGTTTCTACGAATAACAGTAAAATAATCAGAATAGATAGTCATAGACAGCTTTTTTTAATGTTGTAAAGATAAGATCTAATCTGAAACTTATCGCAGATAAATTATATATATGTGTTGTGATGTGATGAACTGATGGGGTGTTGTGAATGTAGCGATGGCAGGACTGAGGAGTGAGAGAGGGAGAGCGAAAGGGTAAGAAGAAGAAGATTTAACCCTGCAGATTAGCTCGGTCATGTGATACAAACAAGATTTCTCTATCAGTGGGGGGTCACCATAAAGCAGCAGGGAGTCTCCGCTTGACCTGTTACGCTTATCACTGTGTTATTATGTTTGATATGAAATCTGGGAATCAGGTTTGCATACTTTGGTCTTTTCAAACGGCTCAGATGTCAGTCATGGTAGCACCTTTGATATGGTGGATATGATATAGTTGATACACTGGATATTCAACACACTGCCGTCTTATACTGTAACCTCTGTTGTTCCTGTTATGACACTTTCAGCATACACAGAAGTGTGTATTTTAGGTCTCAGTGGGCAGATTCAGTGTCCTATAATGGTCAAATGATGGAAATCTTTTTTGTGTTGAAAGCTCCTTTTTCACTGCACAAACCTACGCACAGTAAACATGAATTGTTCACGAATGTGGGAGAAATTAAACTTGAGCTGAAACGATTGATTGATTAGTCAATAGTCAGCAAATAAATCAAGCAAAAAGGTCGTCATTTCAGTTAGGTGCAATGCTAATTTCACATGATTATGACAAGCTTCTGATGAAATTATGGGGGAAGTAAACACATTACTTAATGAAATTTAGCTGAGGCCACACTGGACACCAGTTACACTGTTGCAGTGTGATTTGAAAGCTCCCATCTCTGATGTGGTAAGACGGCAGAGGACGTTATGCAAGCCTATAGCTATCTTTTAAAGTGTAACGTGCAGAGTTGTGATCTTGGTGGCTGTCGCTTCTGTCTAGGCTGATGAGAGAACAAAACGTAATCACAGCGACATGCAGGAGCACTGAGACCTAGTGTACTTGTACTGTACTCGCTCCGCTGCTTCTATTCTCATCTCAGGGTGCGTTTACGCTCCCAAAGTTTCAAAAGTACCATTTATTGCTCCAAATAGTAAACTCTCCGTGGTTGTTAGTGCAAGTTTACAGCTCTTAGTTTAAGGGCTTATCCTTGTCTTGTTTTTTTTTTTTTGCAGTTTGGTCTCTGTGTTCTTATCTTTTAATGATGGACTAACAGGACATCCTAACAGCATTCAACCTGTGTGATTGTGCCGGTTCCCAAGAATTTTGTTCACCTCAGGGACACAAGTACTAGTGGTGAGATTCCAGCTGGTTTCCCATGCGTGGGTAGTAAAATGTCATGGATGAGACCAGCCCCAGCTTGTACCTCTCATGTGTTCTCATAGATTTGAGCTACAGTGCTAAGCATCAGTTTCTCTCAAACATAAGCACCCCACAAGAATTGTTAAACAGAAGCATTTTTTTTCTTCGAGGAGGAAATATTTTCTTTGCCCAGAACGTTTTGGAAAAACCCTTTGAAAAGCAACAAATGCTGTGAAACAAGTTTGTCAAACATAGTCAAGTATTTATCTCCCAGATAAACACATGCTCAGCACTGTGACTTGAATGTATGTTAATGCTCTTCTTTCACAATCTGAATAAACTGTCGACGCATAATTGACATTTGCAGTGTTCGCTACCGCTGTGAGGGAAACAAACAAGAGGTGTCATGTCTGTGTGGAGGAGAGTTAAAAAAGCTGCCAGGCAGCATTCCTCTGCCGCTGATTAGTTTCTCTACCCTTATTCTCTCTCTCTTTCCCCCTCCCTTTCTCTCTGTCTGGCCTCCTGCCTTCACGCAGTGGATTAAAGGGTGACTGCTGTTCACTATACCTTCACCCACTTAATCCATTTTACTGCTCTAAGCCAATGGCTGACCTCCTACTGCTCTTTTTCCACCTGCTGTACTTTCTAATTGGTGCATGTTTGTAGGTATAACTGTTCGGGGTAAGTGAGCAGTGGCTGCTGATCATATTGTTGCGGCTGTAGTCTCACTGTTACTTCATGCCGGTTAGTAAGCGGGGAGGTGGAATATGGTAGTAGCCAGGTGACGCAGAGGGCAGCGGATCACATGAACTCCCTGGCTCTCTCTGGTTGTCAATAATTCATAAGCAGACTGGCTGATAGTGTGGACTGACGTTTGTGGAGCTCCATGATGGAGTCCTCCTCAGCAGGACTGCTCGGTGTGGGGTCCCTGAGCCACGCCGAGGCCAGAGGGGATTCCACAGTGTCTTCAGAGAAGTGAGCAGAAGAGAAATGCGGTCAATCTTTATTTATTTTGAAACAACTACAAACAGCAAATGCATTTTAATCACAGGTTAACATTAAACTGCTCATCACAGTCACAAACAGTGCAGCATATTTTGGCAAACACAGCTTCACAAGTGAAGCAAATAATGAAGACAACCTGCAAACCAGAACACTTTATTCACCAAACAGGCAATTCTTCAGCCCACAAAGCACTTTCCTCAGGTCTGTATCTTAATTATTTGTCACATGGTGGCTTTTCTGGTGCACAGTATGTTTTAAAATTTCCAGAGAGAGTACAGATTGATAGTTTTCATTTTGTTAATTAAAAGTGAAAAATTATTTTCTGAGTCAATACTTAATTAACAGAGTGTTATGGTGAAAATTTCCTATTTTCATTTAATTGATTATACAGACTAACAATTTGGGATATTCTGATGTCATTTAAAGGCCCTATTTTTCAGATTTATTCAAGCACAATTGGAAGACAAAATTCACATTGTTATTTCTGCCACTGGCACTCAAATAACTGTAAATTACAACAGTAGCAGTAAATGTTGTCATACACAACAGCGTATCATGGCTCAGTGTGTGTAACTTATTGGATCAGGTTACCTGGGGAAAAGTAGTCCTTTATTTTGAAGGACAGCCATGTTGTGTCATGTGTATGCCAACTGCCGCAGGTTTCCTCTCAGCCTTGTTGCTAATCATTTAACACCCGCACGTCCATACTGTCCACAATCCAGAGTGCAGCGGGGGTTAACCTCTTTACCTGAAGGATTTACTGGCTCGCGTTAAGCCACTCGGTCTTGGGATTGTTTCACTGCTTGACTGGATGCCGCTTCGCTTTTCAATCACTTTTAACAGTCCCACAGATCTGTGTGGATAAAGAAAGGACACCAGTCACATTTTAAGCTCAAATAATAA
>JBAJHX010000011.1:1979047-1993773 GCA_037176925.1 Amniataba percoides | reverse complement strand
TCAATCACTTTTAACAGTCCCACAGATCTGTGTGGATAAAGAAAGGACACCAGTCACATTTTAAGCTCAAATAATAACTACATCAACACAAAACAGAAACAGACAAAAACTTTCAAGAAAAACTTATGTAAGTTCCCACCTGACATGCTACACTTTAAAAATAAAGGAAAGTCTACTTGTGACAATTATCAGCAGTTGCATATATTTGCATATATATGGGAAGAAAAGTAAATGAAAATTAAAATGAAAAACAACCTATTTTTCCCTACTGCTACATAAAATAACTATACCCATGTTTTTTTTTAAAACAGCTCATCCCCTTCTCACATTGCCCCAAACGGTACCTGCCAAAGAGTGTGAGCTCCATTACGGGGTTGTATCGGTGCAACATTAACAGTGTATTACAGCCCATTGAACAAGCAGACAGATGATGGATGGCCCCGGGTTAATGGTGCACAGAGGCGTCTATCCAGAGAGGGAGCGATCCAGAGAGAGAGAGATGTTGTTTGAACTCGGGTCATCATCATAACATTGCTCTGGGGTGCCAGAGAAAGTGCTGAGGGGGGCAGGTACACCTTAATGTTCTCACTGTCTGAGGGAGTGATAGCCGGCCGACTCGCCGCACCGCTCTCCCTGCGGCCCTCGTGTCGGAGGGAGAGTGAGCGCGTTCGCCCTCCCACCTCGTCCTGAATGCTGACAGCGCACTCTGCAGACACCACCACCTCCCTCCCTCTTTCCTCCCATCCATTTATGCCTCCCCTTTTCCCCCCTCTTCGCCTCGTTTGCTCTAGACATTAGCAGGGCATTATTATAGACCTATTGATTATTTGGACTATTGGTTTGTAGCACTTACCTCTTCCTGTGTGTTCAGGCAGGAAGTGAAGCAGAATTTCGGCTACTTGCGAGAAAGTGATCGCTTTTTGACCTCAAGTTCCATAAAGACAGGTGGTCTGTCTGTGATATAGCAGCTATGGCAGTTTCAGTTCCTCTTCAGCTGACTATGATAGGATACATTTTCTGTTATCACAGCAACTCCTCATCTCAGAGGAGTTTTATCAACTTTTCATTTGAAAAGAAAACTGTTTTCTCTCTGGAGAGAGAAAGAAATTCAAGGTCTTTTGAGCTGGTGTTTTTTTTTTTTAAGTACATCATAATAATATTACAATGAGCAAATACCTTCATCCTGCAGTTGCTGTGGCTTAGAGAGAAGTTTTATCTATCTTGTGCGGTTTCCGGTCTTTTCCTGACTTTGTGTGTTTGCGTTCCTTGTGCCCTCTGTCGTTTTGTGTGTGTCAAAACTGAATTGAAAAGCCTGTATGATTCAGACAGTGGTGTTTGGGGAACCACAGCTACTTTAAATAGTATATTTGTATTATAGTTGTGTTGCAACAATGCAAAGTTGAACCAAAGGTGAAGACAGAAGGTGAAAAGTTCAGACATTGTTTCTCTGTGTTTTGTATATAGAATCAACCTTCAGGTTCTGCTTTCACATGAATGAATGGAATTAATCACTTCATATATAAATATGTAATGTGTCTTTGTAGACTTGTTGTTGTCTTCTCTATAGCATCATATAGACATTTTTTTAGATTGCTCCAACAAGGAAAACTGAAGGGAAAACACTGCATTTGTAGTCACATGAGTGACTCATTCTGAATTCCATTCATCTTATCCTTGTTTTTTGAGATTAATACAGACATTTGAGTGTGTTTTCTTTCACAAGTGGCTGATTTATTACAGAACATGGAGCTCCTGCAGTTTCTCTTAAGGCAGAGTTAAAAGCTTTTCAATGACATCCAAAGGGAGCACTTGTGAAGCCACTTTTACAGCTCAAAGCCCTGTAACAAGCTGTAGTACAAAAACTTATAAAAGATCCAGTTACCTCTTCCTGGAGGTGCATTTGTTGCCCAGCGACAGAACACAAGCAAGTATTATTATTGCCTGGAAGTGCTGATGAAACATGGCAGCAAACTGTATGTGAGCGTCCAGCTCTAAACTGCTGAGCACTCAAGCGATTTCCATAGTTGAACAACCCGCGCACATGAAACGACATCGATTATTCTGTAACATTATCGATGCACTCTGGCAGCCACTGTGAAGTAGAGGGCTGCAGTCCCGTCTATCCACCCTAACTGTCAGGCTGTCAGTCTGCTGGAGCGGAGCAGCGGTGATATAATACTGAGCGGACACCTCGCTGCACTCGGAAATGTCTCTGATGGAGCTGAGATGACATGTTGTCACGTTAGAGCCAAAATGGGCTGTAGATGTATTTTCATTTAGGTTTTAGTTGACAAGCCTACAATTCTTTCATTTGTACTTGGCTCACAAAGTTTTTATTATTCTTCAGCATATGAAGTTCGTGAGATGGTGAGAATAGATTCTTTGAACCAGTTGAGTTAGAAATGGTTCTCAAAAAGGCCTCTGAGGATTTGTGGTACAATAAAGGATGCAGCACAGGCCCTATATGCTGACTGAAAGAAGTGTAAGACAGGAGAACAATATAAATAATGGAATCATGCTTACGTAAATATATTTCTGAGTGCAGCATTACTCAGGGGGGACCCAAATGACAAGACTAAACCCTGTAAATCTGCAACGTGTAGCATTTTAACATGAATAAATAATCACCTCATTAATATTTGAGTGTAATTACCACAAACAAAAAGAGGCCACCACTAAATTTGCGACCTCGCAGTACATTTTACACTGTGTGCCACCAAGTTAGATTGGGCATTAAATCTGCTGAGTGGATTTATGGCACAAAGGTAGACGCAGATGGCTCAGACTTAGGAATGAAGTGCTGTTTTTGTATCAGAAACTACATTAAAACTTAAATTTTGGCAGGAAGGGCAAGTCAAATGGTAATGTTAAACCAAAGATAAAACATTTCAATTAAAAAGAAAAAGGAAGGGCTGGCTAAGATAAAGGCTGCCCGTATACTCTTGTTTGTTTATAGTAGCTATTAATTTAGTCCTTGTATTTGATTCAGTTATGTGCAAGTAATTGTTTATAGGCAGAATATATATTATAGCACAAGCAGGTGATTGCTGTATTAAAAGCTGCAATGCTCACCATCTGAAGCTATTTGTTGGGTCTGCATATTACTTTTTAATCACCATTAGTGCGGTGTTGCTGTGGTGCACTACATTAAATGCTGTTTACTTTGTGCAACATTTCAGGTCTGTCCTCAGAGTTACTCTTCTCTGAAGTTCCAGGCAATCTTAAAGATGAACACACATGGTAAATACATGTTGAATACAGCGACCTCTTGAAAATAGTTGAGGCTATCACTGGTGAGAGGAGTGGAGCAGGTGCAGAGCTGGCTGGCTTTCATCCACGATCGGTGCATCAAACCGGCATGGTAATCTACCAGCACCAGGGTGAAGTGCATTTGTGTATATTTGAACTGTATTCTGTGGAGTGTGGAATGTCATGATCAATGATTTTGTCCTGCAGCTGCAGCGGTATGAAACACAGAGTGCATTTATAACACCAGTCTAAATAAAATCCTTTTCTGTCACAGACGATAAAAACGGTGCACTTGATGTTACCGCTTCTGCAACTGTAACTGTGACTGTGCATGAAGGCACGGCCACACGTTTGAAACAGCTCCTAACATCTAGGAATCCAGTTCCACCATGTCATTCAGCCCCAGTCAGGTGACTGGTCTCATGACCACCACATGATGCTGCTAAAGTTCTCCTTATTGCTCTGATTTGTGCTGTGATTTATACTCTTGTTTTCACGCTTAATACCAAAATAGTTTGAGGAAGGTTTTTTTTTTTGTAAATTCTTGCTTTTTCTGTTGTTGCAGACTCTTTGCTGTTCCTCTTATTCACCATAAAATAGCACGGCTCTCAATCTGCCTCATCCTCTCTTAAAGTACTGCACTGTGACAGCAGAAGGATGACCAGTCAGACAAAAAGAACCAACGGATGCTGGACGAGAGACAAACTCTAAAGGACAGAGGGGGAGAGAGAGAGGGAGGGGAAGATTGTTAATCTCATGGCTGTCAAGGAGATAATGAAGAACAAACTGACCATATAGTCATTTTCTCCTCTCTTGCACCCCTCTCACACTCACATTCAGCGCATGTGTGTGTTTGTCGTCCTCGGTGACATGGAAGGGCAGCACAATTCATGGGGACATGCGACAATGAAACACTATAAAGGGAGAGGGAACAGGGAACTGTGAAGCTCAGCTGAATATACTGATGAACTGAACCAAATTTATTTAAACTAAAATGAAGTATGTTTTGGGATTATATGCCCATTATTTTGAAATGTGTGTTCATCGTCTCGTGGAGGTTTTTTCTGTATTACTGACAGTCTGGTACGAAACACTAATAGTTGAGCAACAGAGCTTCAAAAGTTGTTTCAGACTGGAGGCTGAATGGAAGCACAGAGTGGGCAGCTCCAGAGAGAGAGAGAGAGAGACTGGAATTAGGATTTGACTGCGGCCCTTTATCAGTTGACTTTATCATGTGATCGATTAAGAGTCCTCAGAGCCTGCACCAGCAAGACCGACCACGAGGGCAGACCGGCTTCCAGGAGAGCCGCCAGTCAGTTCAGCTCAGCAAACAGACGGAAAGGAAATGGAGACAGAGCCAGACAGATGAATAATTAGGCAGAGTGGGACCTCATTAAAGACCTAATGCCTCCTCAGCTCCCGGTAGCAAAGCCCCAGAATGACCGCGTTATTATCTGACAGAGTATGAATGGATTGGTAAGGCCCGTAAAAATGAAGAGGCTGATTCAGGTAAAGCTTGTGTTTGTGTTTCTTTGTTTCATTCAGTCCTTTCATGTTTTTTTTTTTTACCTTGCACCTCCGTGGGGCAAGTTTATTAAGATCACAATAACCTGGGGAGCTAATGGAATTCCTTAAAGGCACCTGATCACACTTATCTCTATGGCAAGTTTACAAAAAAGTTTTAGGTACTTTCTAAAATTCCTGTTCCACTTGTTGAATCAAAACAACAGCTTGAACTTCAATCCTGTAAGGTGATGTGATGAAACTGCTCACAGTGTGCTCCTGTTGAGTAACCCAGCAGACAGGTGCTGTTTCACATACCGTGAGAACGACGTAAGGCCAAAGCTTTTTTCTTTTACTTCTTGGTAGAGACTGAAAACCTTTCAGGAGGTGGACTCTTTGAGCTGCAACTGTTGTTTAGTCAATCAGTCAGACAGTCAGTCAGGAGGGGAGGACGGTGGGAAATTTGACATTTTTAAAGAATTCTTTAGTTTTCTTCTGAATGTTTTATATAATTAAAATACGTGTAACAGTGTTATTTCAGAGTTGTGGAGAGGCAGAACTAGACACGGCTTTTACATTTTCTTTGGTGCGTGTCTGTCTGTCTATGTGTCAAGTGTGGGAATGATTACTGGCAACACAAACCGTGTAATGAACACCATTAAGCAGTAGTGTCCCTACAGGACAAACATTAGAGAGGACTGAGGAGTGCTGCCATTAACGGGCAGGAGAGGGGCAGACAGAATGAAAAGTTGGGAAATAAACACATTGGAAGAAGACCAAAAGTATTAAAAGCATTTTGATATGTTCTCTGAGCTCCTGTGAGACAACTACTTTAGATTACTTTACAGCAGGAAGTGAAAGCACCAGCGGAGTGAGGTAAAACTCGTGTACACTAGACCAGCAGCTAATGGCACTGTCACCCAAAGGAAAATAGAAATGCTTGATGAACAGAAAACTCTCTCATTATGAAACCTGCATTCCTGTGTTTATGGCTTCTACGCTAAGTGTTTTGCACGTGCATTAGTCAAGTCAGATACTAGTAATACCTGAAATATTTCATAGTGAAGTAAATTATACAGTGCTTGTGTATTTTTGCACTATGTTCCCACGTAGGATACAATGTGACTGCACAGATGATTTGTCTCACTGAATGTAAAAGCTCCACGTTACTGTAACTGTAACTGTGGCGCTAGTGTAGTGTAACAAAGAGAGGCACTGATAAAAAATGCAGATGCTGCAGTTAAAGGAGGAGTTTATTCATGCTTTTGTTCAGAATTAATGAGAAGATCGATGTTCCTTTCATTCCTGTCTATCAAAGCAAGTCACCGTTACCACTGTTACAGTAGAGGAGACTCCTACAGAAGTCACTGCTCCTGGCCAAGACGTAGTCCTTTATAAAAATCACAAATTTTTGTTATTTTTGTTATAATATGTTAATTAGTGAGCTTTAGAGGTGCTAATAGGTTGATATTCTTCTTCAACTTACAGCAGCTCCACCCTACGTCAACCCGTGATGAGGTCTCATCTGACAAAGTTATTGTCCAGTCCATATCCTGCACAAAATCAATACATTGCTGTATGTGCTAAATATTTGATGTTTCTAACATACCTCTGGTGGTGTTGCCCCTTCAGAAGCCAGCAGTGCTACCCACCCATAAGAGCCTGCTGCCTTTCAATAGCAGTGCTGGAGTTATTTAAAGCCAGCTGAGTGTCCACAGATCAATGCAGGCACTTAGTGTGACCTGGGTACTCACACACAAGCACAGACGTGTAATAGATTCACTGTATGTGTTTGTGTCTGTCTACCTGATGTGCCAATCTACTAGCTTGTTACGTCAAGATTAGTTCATTTGTAGTTTTCTTAAGTGTTTAGTGTCTCTTCTTGAGTGTTTAGTGTGAATTACTTTACACAAATTATTACTACAGTGTACTCCTACTCTAGCAGACAGTATGGTCATATTGGACGTTTTCCATCTGTTGCCCTAAATCCACACTCACTCAACATTTCAGGCAGACAGACACTGAGTCATACTGGCCATGTTTCCTATGTGATGTTTATGAGCCGCAGTGCATTCATGGCAAGCTGAGTCATTGGCACTTTGTAATTCAGCTAACTGATGAGCAAGCAAAGGTGAAAGCACCTTCCTATTGTGCTGCACTCGTGTGTCATGGAAATGATTGTATAATTCTTGCACAAACTTTAAATTACTGTCCACCTCAGCTCTATCAAATGCCCCCACACAGGCCTCAGGCCTGACGTCACCACAGTCATCAAGTGACCAACAGTAGCTACAATACAGGAAGCTTTCATGCTTACTTTTAAGAAGACTTTACCACATTTATTTCCATGTGACCTGAATGCAACATTAGGTCAAGTCATGGGGTGGTCACACACAATGAAGCAAGTATGATGTCATGTAAGTTTATTCTCTTGACATCCAAAGAATGACTATGCCTATGCAGAGGAAATCCACAACAATGCTCCTCTATCCAGCTCTGAGGAGCACCACACTGGTCAGCCCAGTAGCTGCTCTGCCTCTCGCTTTGCATTTACTTGCATCCTGCATTCACTGCAGTGAGTGCAATAACTGCTTAAAACAGCTTATAATAAGCAATGCTGTTCAAACATCTTTCAGAGGAGATGTGGATTAATACTGCTACAAAGGTTCTTTGACTCTGATGGAAATAAAACACCCAGGGAAAACACTGAATACTTGTAATTTGTGTTTTTTTGGGTTATCATCCAGAAGCTAGATGTCATGCATGCAGTGCGGTAAAGCAGTGTTCCCTACTGAGAGCTGCTCTGTGAAAACCAGGCTAATGAATTTCTCTGTATAGCTGACAGAAGCACCGAGGTTACACCATTCCTCTCCTCCCCTCTCTTACTTGCCCCATTTTTCTTCCACTCTCAACAGTTTATCACAGAGAGTCCAACAGTGATTCAGCAGGAAGGCTCGCTGTTGTGGGAGTAGTGTGTGTGTGTGTGTGTGTGTGTGTGTGTGTGTTAATGTGCTAAGATAAGAAAGTACCTCTGTGAAACCGCTCAATCATGTATTTATATATTCATACATGTATCTGTGTGAGATTAGACCGTACACAGTCTTTCACAGTAGCTGTGTGGTCGCACCAAAGACTGACTGAACTACCTGCTCTTATGTAATAACAAGCGCTTGTTGAACACCTTTTGAAAACACACAGCTTTAAATGTTTGAACGACAAAGCAAACCAGCGCACTCTCTCGTTCACACACACACAGACACTCGTACAGTCGTACAGTGGTCTGCTGACCCACATAGGTAATAGAAGCAGGTGAATGTCTATTTCAGCTCATTAAAGCACAGCGACACAGTCCTGCTGTTGACGATCAGTCACTTCCTTTAGGCTTCACATCTCCACAGTGTAAAGCTGCACTTCTTTTATTTGAGATAGTCAATAGCCAGTCATATTTTCATATATGATGCAGGGGATGTTTATGTGCAGTGTGTATGCTTTCCGCAATCACTAATGACACCCTTACTCTCTAATCAGAGCAGGGACTTAATGGAGGCTCTGGAGAGCTCAGCAGAGCTTCTGGCTGACACGATGATCACTCAAGTTTTACGGGATGCATCTCTCTGCATGAACGTGCTGCACTGTAGACTGAGGTAGCATGTATCAGCAGTAATAGGAGGAGCAGCAGTCGTCGTTGTGTTTTTAGTTGGGGAAGCTGAGTTGTAGTGTTTGAAATAGAAATACAAGTGTTACTAATTGTAGCAACAGTGATCATAGCAGTTGTAGTACTACAGATATCATTCATTTGGCTGTCGCCCTTTATCACTCTCACTCTGTTTTTTTTCTTTTAAGTGTCTTTGGTAGATAAGGAGGCTTGTAAGGGCATGCAGGTGTGGCGTTATGATAGTATCAGTTGGCACACACACAGAAACACACACAGCACCAGTGCGAATGCTGAATCGTATAGTCCACTGACTCTGATTAATACCAGCAGTGCTCTCATGTGATTGGGCTGTGTGTGTGTGTGTGTGTGTGTTTTTGGATGGATGGTTACAAAGCAGTGAGAACTAGAGGGGTCAGATCACTAAATCCCACAGAGACAGACTTGCGCACACAGACAGCTTGCTTTATAGACTGGCATGGTTTTAACTGATTAGTATTCTGTCCTCTCATCTCTGGTAATGTCACAGTAACACCACACACACATGCACACACACACACAGTAACACAATCACAGATTTCTATTGTTAAACTCGACTCAGTAATTTCTCTCCTCGTCTGAGCTTGTGTTGGCTTTGTGAAACTGTTTGTTGGGATACATAACCAAGCCAGAGGTCTCTTTGTTAGGGATTTGTGTTGGCAAACAGTTTTGCCCTGCCTCTCACTGTTCTCCCTGAAACAGCATGTCAGGACACTGTTATCTGGATTTTTGTGGTTGGTGATGAAAGGATGCAGCTTTTGGGTGACACTGCATTGAAATTTTAAGTCACAAATGGGCTGACTTTAAATACTGTATTAAAGATTTGAGCATTTTCTAAATTTCTCTAAGGTATGTGTGGAAATTCATGAAAAGATCATAGAAATTTTGTATCATAGGAGGCTGCAGTAGTATTCATATTATTTAAAAAAAAACTTCATTATAGCATCATAATTGCTTCAGGAAAGGAGTCAAGGTCCATTTACTGCCTTTCAACGGAATCACATCAGTAGAAAGAAGAAGTGAATGTGTGCACATTGCCAAGTGGCTTTCAGTAGATAGTTCAAATACTGAAATGTATGAGGTTTATACTAGTGGGAAGAAGGGAAATGTTAATCATAGATAGGGGATATCAAACATTATTTAATACATTTTTCAACTTCACATCAAGGCTGCATGCAGGGTGAATTAAAAATAACAACTGCTTGGAGTCACAGAGCTCTGAT
This sequence comes from Amniataba percoides, assembly GCA_037176925.1. Taxonomy (NCBI): domain Eukaryota; kingdom Metazoa; phylum Chordata; class Actinopteri; order Centrarchiformes; family Terapontidae; genus Amniataba; species Amniataba percoides. The sequence continues at coordinate 1,984,107 of JBAJHX010000011.1, read as the reverse complement.
TGTCTGCTCCTCTGTGGGCAGCTTTCATCAGCCCGACCGCTTTTCGAGTGCCCACTTATCCTTTGACTTTTCCTGGACACTTGGCTCCAAACACAGTCTCTGCTGACTGTTTTCTTCACAGCGTGAACACACCGTCATGGCGAAAGTTTGGGTGGGCGATGATGGTGCGGTTTTATCTTTATCTTATTTGGTCTGGCCTGTTTGGCCGAGTGAGGCTGAGAGACATGGTGACAGATGGGGAGCACAGCTGGTATTTAATCTGTGACTCAGGTAACACACACGCGCCTGGACTGTCTGCCACAGGACATTTATCAGGGTATGACATGCACATATAAAGATGACGATATATACACTGCACTGGGGGATTAACATTAAATCTTTATCTTTAATCCTTTGCATCATTTGCTTTTTTCATCTCTGCAGTGCAGATGCATGTGCTGCAGCAGTCATTGCCTCCCAGGCTGACCAGCTTTAGTACAGCGCGAGATCTCCACGTGCATTAAAAGACAAGCGTGTTCGCAGCTGTTTTCAACCTGCTCCAGTGCCTTTTTTAAACTTTGAGTCCATGGGGAGCAGCCATGAAGAAAGTGGTGACTACGTAAAATGTTCTGCTCCAAATACTGGGAATAAACAGAAGGGCTCCAGCTCTACACCCCTGCATTTATTTATCCGAAAGTCAAAACATTTTCAAGCCAGTCTGCAAGCAAGTGCAGCAGTCAACAGGCAGGCTTACTGACACTAACACACACTGAATGTCTGTGTTTTAATGTCTGGTGATTTAGGGAAGGGGACAGGATTTCTCTTATCTGGGCAGCTCAGTGGCAGCAGAGAGATAACACACATGCGCGCGTGTGCACGTGTTCAATCGTGTTTGCACATGCAGCCCTGATATATGACACAGAATTTAGATGTGAAAGTGTGTGAGGGGTGTGTGTGGGTCCATCAGTGGTATCGCAGAGAGCAGGTCGTCCGTAGCTTTTGATTAGACTTATTTTGAGCGCCGCCTGTTGCAGGGGGAGATAAGATACTTAGGTTTGTCATCAGTTGAATGACAGCTCAGCTTTTAAAGCTGCAGACAATAAATAGTCATTTGTGTTGTTTGCACTGATTCCTCTTTCCTGCTCGCAGTGACCTGTAAATGTTATCTGGACTTGCCAGGCGTTGTACAGCACTAACTACTGTACAGTGCGACAGCAGAATACAATTTCGATAGTTAGGTTGTTTTTTTAAATTCTGGAAGTCACAGCATAAGCTTCAAACAGGGCTGAGTATGTCAACATTAAGCCAAATTAAAATACATCTATTTCTCTCTGTTTTCCTCTGTGATTTATGTTTTATTACCTCAGATAGCTTTGTAATCTGTAGAGCACACAACACCTCTATACTTGGAATAAGAAAAGAGTCCTTTCCTTTGACAGGAAATAAACCTCAGGGAGAGCAACAGAAGAGGGATGCAATATGTCAAGTTGTGCAATATGTCAACTCTAAGATAATTAGTATATGGAGAAAAGAGACACACTAACTACACCAAGTCAGCTTACTACAGACAGTGATGTAGGCTTTATCTCATATTATAGGCTTGTCTGTAGCTGCACTTAAAATGATGATAAGTAATTGCGTGTTTTTGGGCTGCTCTTAAGTTTTACTCAGAGCACTAAGAGAGACCTTTCTTGTCCTGTGCATTAACATACCACCAGTGCATTTCCATACAGTAAAAAGGTTATTCCTGTCTTTCTGTACTCACAGATCACACTGTAACACACAGTTTACAGAATAAGGAATAGATTAAAAAGCAATACTGTAGGCAGTGTTGTGCAGTTTTATTCTTGAAATGACGAGTTTTAGCTGAAGCTCTTTTAAGGTCTATCACCTGAAAACTCTACTGTGGATGCATTTGATGGTCGTTGAACAGGCTGCCAGGGGTTTTGTTGTTGTGTCTAAGTCATGTGCTGGTGTAATGATGGATTAATGATGGTGTTTGCGTGGCTGTAGAAATGAATTTCATCCTCCAGCATAAATATAGAACGTCTTCTAATCTCATCAAAATGGGATATTTAGATGGTGTCTTCAAAGCTTTCTGCTTTTCCTTGATGAAAATGGCCTCTTTTGTGGGTAATACTGGCAGGAATAACATTGGTCACATTGGTTATCTGCTGATTCTTCTGATACAGGGACACACATCTCCAATACTCCACATCAGACTCCCCTTTAGTCTTTCTCCTCTGTGTTTCTGATAGTCTTGGTGGGGTTGGGGGAGGGGGACAAAGGCGTGGTGGCCCATCGTTTCAGGAAGTGTGTGTGTCCCTTTTGTGAGTGGGTGGGTTCAGCTCTTCCTGTTTACAATGTATTCCTCTGTTCCAGTTTCTGCCTCTGTAATGCTGCGTTCAGGTCCTGTGGGAATCGTGTGATTTTTTTTTTCCATCTTTAAAAGCACAAACTTGTGCTTTCATTTACCTATTTTCAAAAGTGAAATATTAGCTCTATATGAACTCAGTTTTCAAAGGGCAGTTTTACAGGCAGTCCAGCTGTCAGTTAAAGAAGTCTGAGGCATTTTAAAATAACATTTGCAGTGTAAGTTTCACTTCTTCTTTTAACGCAAAAACACATGACTACTATTTACACCTGTGTGCATGCTGCTCTGCCTCTTAAACTTAAATCCTCCCTCTAAAATGTTACATTCTGTAAAATTGTTCTTACTTAATACAAGTCTCTCCATCGTTCTAAGTAAAGACAGAGAAAAACACACACCACACAACTGACAGGAAGAATAGGAGAAGTGATGCTTGTCTGCTCGTCTAAATTATACCCCGCAGACTGGTGACTACAGAGGTAACATTGTGTGGCATTGTTGGTGTATGCCTGCTCTCATACATGTTTGATGTTGCAGGGGTGTGTTTGCCCTGCCTGAGTGTGTGATCCCTGAAAGGCTCTCCCCCACGCTTTCTACTACCGTGGTTCTAAGGAAAGTGGATGTGGCTGCTGAGTGAGACAGACAGAAACAAAGCCTGCGAGTTCTCTCCATCCCTCTCTCCTGACCACAAATGTTTCCCTTCCAACTATAAATACACCCCTGAAACCTGCCGCGTCCTGTAACATGAAACGCCGCTAAAAGTGATTATCAAGGTCTAGAATAGCCTAAAGTCTCGAGTTACATCCAGTGGCTAAAGGCCCAGGCTAATACAGGCCAGTTTTATTTTATAAGCCCAGCTTTTATTTGTGAAGATGCTATTTTATTTGATTAAACACAGACAGGCTTTCATGTAAAAAGCTTGAATCAGGATGAAAGCTAAACATAATCGATAGGGGAGAGATCGCCAGCTCAGAGGCCATCCAGGTTGTGGTGAGAGATGGAGAGGAAGGAGGTGAGAAAACCAATAAAGCTGCATTATGGGTAAAAATGAAAGAGATGACAGTAAGAGAGGACGCCTACTGGTTCTCAGTCTGTGCTGTTTGTCTTTATCCACTAAGTCTGATCAACACAAATTCATGTAATAATCATCATACTCATTCTTATAATAATTGGCTGATGTTTGCCTGTTTTGTATTTGTACTGTATGAAAAAGGAAAAGAGTGTTCACACATCAGATTATACCTCGCACACTTTCTTGGGCTGAACTTGGCAAAGTTTCAGTCTTAGCAAGGCTTTGTCACCACATGTAAACGTGAGAAAGAACAAGGTGTTTACTCAGTATACCTTCTCAAAAATGTTTTTTTCCTTCTGGTAGTTTTGTGTTCTTGATTCAGTTCATTAAGAATCAGCACTCTTCACATTTTATTTGATTTAAAGCTGTCGTATAAACACATGTAGTTAACATCTAATTCTTGTGCACTGGACAACACTTTGGATTACAGTGGGTTTGACTGTGGGATCACATGAGTTTATTGTGGATATTTGCCTCCCCATCTGTATCCGGCGAGTAGCAGTCTCATAATTGGTTTATCAAAATCAATAAATATACACTGTGTCTAGTCACACATCGGCTGAATTAATCTGACTCTTTACAGCAGTATGATCTCAAAATAATACTGATTTAATGACAATAACCTGCAGCTGCAGTCAGAGAGTTCCAATCAGAGAGTATGAGCAACACCTGCGCACATCCCTCATCTGTTCAGCTGCTGAAGTGACACAAAGTGGCAGCTCAGTCTAATTATCAGTTAAGTAGTTACCACCAGTTAGTAGCACTTCCATAATGTGCAGTATGTTGATGTAACCTCAACCTGCCTGTACTGTGACTCATGTAATGCAGCACAAAGCCTTTAGTGTGTCAACATTAAAGAACACCAGGTGAGAAGCTCATTTTCTCATGTGTGTTTTCAAGAGAAAGAATCTCTGTGCTACTTTCAATGCAAACTACTTCATATTATTGGTTTACCTTATGTCAGACTTTACTGTTCACTTCACTGTGGCCTGTGTGTTCCTGTGCACACATGGCTCCATTCCATGCGCAGACAACTAACAGGAAGTGTGTAAGAAATGTGTGAGGTGAAGCAGACGGAGCAGGCAGGTGGGAGAGAAGAGGAGGAACAGTACCACTGTGTGGGCGACAGAGCTGGCAAGCTGTCCGCGCTATCTGGTTTTCATCTCCTCCTTCACTGTAAACCAGATATCAGAGAGCCAGTGTGGTCTTTCTCTGATATGATGGATGTGATGCTGGTATGATTATATATTTATTTTAGGTCTGTGTTTAGAGGAGATGCATCACCCTTACTGACCGTAGCAGCAATGAATGTTCAGTCTCAATACAGCATCAGTACTGGCCTTTAAACAGGTACAGAAGAAGCAGTGTAGATGGGAAAGTAAAACGGACATACTCCGTGCATGTCTCGAGGAAGAACATTTTATTCTTATCAGTTTTCCTTTGCTTTCAAGTTTTTCTTCATTTCCATCTCCATCCTTGCTCTCCCATAGAGAGCTGGAGGTCACAGGATATAAATAGCTCTCCATTTTAAACAAGGTAATCTTAGACCAGTAAGTTAACCGGTTACTGTGTGTGTGTGTGTGTGTGTGTGTGTGTGTGTGTGTGTGTGTGTGTGTGTGTGTGTGTGTGTGTGTGTGT
>JBAJHX010000011.1:1960572-1975082 GCA_037176925.1 Amniataba percoides | reverse complement strand
GTGTGTGTGTGTGTGTGTGTGTGTGTGTGTTTTAGCTCTACGTTTAGCTTTTAGTCTCTTACGTTAATGTATGTTATGTAATCTATTTGGAGAGTGAAATTGCAGTGATAACGGATACAGAGGATCTGTTACAGGATCAGCAGTCCTGTGAGAGAACAAATGTGTGCGCCTGTGTGCTGAACTTGAGAGGTTTATGGTCAGTAAAGCAGAAGGTTAGCTTGTTAGGCAAACCGTCTTAGTAGAGACTGCATTAGCATTAGAAACTGGATAAGTAACATGCCACCCTCGACGACACTAACATGTCATGTGATCTCAGCTTAAGTAATGCTACTGCAGGTCACAAGTAGTTTCTGCATTTTATCAATAAAATCACGATGCCTTCTCTCTGTCTGTGGTTTTCAGGTTGGAGATGTTGTCTTCGTGAAAGAAGATGAGACTTTTCCCTGCGACCTCATCCTTCTCTCCACATCTCGGGACGATGGGACCTGCTATGTTACTACAGCCAGTCTGGACGGAGAGAGCAGCCACAAGGTGTGTTAGTTCACTTTTTCCTTTTCCTTCAATCAAGTTAAAGCTGCCACAAGTGGAGGGAGCAGAGTTTACAGCTACAGCTTCAGCTTCCCTTTCTCTGTCTCATTATTTTTCCCTCCTCCTAGACATACTATGCAGTTCAAGACACCAAAGCGTACAGCACAGAGCAGGAGGTGGACTCCATCCATGCAACCATTGAATGTGAACAACCACAGCCGGACCTGTACAAGTCAGTACATCACACCAAAGCGCACACACCTGAATAACGCTGAGGCATGTATTTCTCATTTCTCTCTTGTTGCTGCCATCCTACACAGATTTGTGGGCCGGATCAACCTCTACATGGACAATGAACCAGTGGCCAGGTAATTGGTTAAATCCGAAACACCACCATAAACTCCACATCTGTCCACTAATTGGTGTCCAGCACATTTAGTCACGGGCGACAGCTGTAACACCTTCACAGGGAGTGATTAAAAAACAGTGAGAAAATGAGCTGTTGTCTGTTTGCAGGCCGTTGGGATCAGAGAATCTGCTGCTCCGAGGAGCCACGCTCAAAAACACTGAATACATTTATGGTAATATCCCAAAAAATGCGCTAATGTGCTTGATTAAAAAATGATTCACCTCTGTTTGACAAAAAAAACTAACTTTTTTCTGAAGCTTTCAACTGTCTTCCATCAGCATGTGGAGTTTGCTCAATTATCATTAATTGTGTGTAAGTGGAACTACAGTGTTGGCTTCTTTAAGGTGTATAATAAATGTAAGGTTATGTCTCCATGGCAACTGAGGCAACATAATTAACTGACAAAGACTGTAAGAAGTGATTGAAAGCTCCAGAAAAAAAACAACTAATGGGCAAATTTTTCAAGAATGAACTTTAACATTCACCTCTGCCTCCTTTTAGCTGTTGCCATCTACACCGGCATGGAAACCAAGATGGCTCTCAACTACCAGTCAAAGTCACAGAAGCGATCTGCAGTGGAAAAGTCAGTTTGCTCTCTCTGTCATAGTCATTTACATATGATGAATTGTTTCTGGAGTAGATCCCTCAGCATGCTTTATAGTCTTCGGCAGCAACCTTCGGCAGCAACACTTGCTTAGATAATCGTTTATATTTGTACTTGTCCCTCCTACATGTATTCATTTCTTCATTTATTCACTGAGTGAGAGTCCATGTGTCCCATTCGTTCATCGACTGGATCACTTTCTTTCCATCTGGCGCTGACACGCGTCTTGTATCCAGATGGCTTGTAGATATGACTGACTGTAGGTGGATTACATTTACACTTGGTAACAGTGAGTGCCTGATTAACTCGTTGGATTTGTATTTCTCTTCCTTTTGCCAGAATGAACTTGGCTCAGAGTAAATGCCTCATCTCAGCTGTTCCCAATTACACAATTATCTGCACTAACAAGTACAGTGTGTTACAATCCACACTACCTTTTACTGGAGTGTTTTACTTAATTTGTGATAATTGGACTACTTTTGTATGATTTTTTCAGTATATATAAACAAAGCTTCTAGTTTGTTGTCCTTTTCTGTACCACTATTTAAAGATGTGATGCTTTCATCTTCAACACCCACATTTACATCAAGCTCGTTTTTTAAAATAATCTCCCTTCCACCTTGACCTATATCCCATATCCAGCTTTCTGTGTGCACTTGCATAGGAATACACACAATGATTTATGGAAATATGTAATTATTTGATACAATTTCACACATTGATAATTTTTGTACACTGTGCACACTGACCTAACTGTGTGCACAGGGCCATTAGTGTACAAAACGCCTCTCCTCGTCTCCCCCTGCAGGTCAATGAATGCCTACCTGGTGGTCTACCTGTGCATTCTCATCAGCAAAGCTCTCATCAACACGGTGCTAAAATACGTGTGGCAGGCCGACCCCAACAGAGACGAGCCCTGGTACAACCAGAGGACAGAAGCAGAGAGGCAGAGACACATTGTGAGTCTGTTACTTACATTTCCTCAATTTGTGGGAAGAAAGATTTCTTCATCCCTTTCTTACCTTCTTCTCCCTCCTCTTCCTCAGGTGATCAGGGCGTTCACAGACTTCTTGGCCTTCATGGTTCTTTTCAACTACATCATTCCTGTCTCCATGTACGTCACCGTGGAGATGCAGAAGTTTCTGGGCTCCTACTTCATCATGTGGGATGACGAGATGTACGACGAGGAGCTGGGCGAGAGAGCCGTGGTCAACACGTCGGACCTGAACGAGGAGCTGGGACAGGTAGGAAGGAACTCTCCACTGAAAACAAAACAAACAAACAAGACTGAAGTTTGGTGTATGTCAGCAGACTCACATACTGAACACTACTTCTGTCTTCTAGGTAGAATATGTGTTTACAGACAAGACAGGGACTCTGACAGAGAACAACATGGAGTTCATAGAGTGCTGCGTGGACGGACACGTTTATGTACCTCATGCCATCTGTAATGGACAGGTATGTATGTGACATTTCTGATATTACTGTTGATGATGGCAGAAAAAGCTACTATTTCCAAGTTGTGAATGTGTGTATGATTTGTGTTGTTGCTAGGTGATGCCCGGTGCAGCTGGAATGGACATGATAGATACGTCGCCCGGTCCAGATGCGAGGGTGAGCATCGCCTCAGAGGCAGTGTGACTGTGTGTGTGTGAGTGTGTATCAAGAGTAACACTGTGTTGTTATTGTTGTGTGTTTCTTCCACAGGTGCACGAGGAGCTGTTTTTCCGGGCGCTGTGTTTGTGCCACACGGTGCAGGTGAAGGAGGAGGAGACGGTGGATGGGATCAAGCATGGCATCCACCAGGGCAAGTCCACGTCCTTCTACATCTCTTCATCTCCGGACGAGGTGGCGCTGGTTGAGGGCATGAAGAGGTGGGGCACACACTCACATACACACATAATGCCAGTGATAATCAGAATTGTGAAGTCCTCCGCATGCACAGACCCTTTAGAAACTCTTTGTTTTTTCACACATGCACGTACTGTTCATTCACTGTGTTTCCAGTAACGGTGCTTTGCTCTGTGCCGCAGGCTCGGTTTCACCTATCTGAGGCTGAAGGACAGTCACATGGAGATCTTAAATAGGGAGGATGAGATTGAGAGGTGAGTGTGTCCCTTAAAAACAATGTGTTTTATCTCCAAAACCTTCTGCAGTGGTTCTTTTATCAGCTTTTCATTTATTTTGGAGGCTATTCATAGCACATATGGTGCTTCTTGTTATGATTATGCTTTTTGCTTCATTAAACACGTAAGTCTGATTAGATTATTCATTTTGGTCATTTCTTAAAAATGTCAGCATGCTGCCATAGTTTTGTTAGCAACTTTAGAGGAGTGATCAGAGGTAATCTGTACTTCATATGTGTTACTGTAATACGTCTGCAACAGGTGGGAGTAAGCTATAAAGATGAATCTAGAGCACTGAAGAACAGAGACAATTATTGTTGGCTGAAAACCTTTTTATCTCTGAATCAGCTTTAAAACCAATTACAATTTTTGTCTGAATTCATTAGGTTTTAAGTAAAGTAATACCCAGGTTGGAAAATGTGTGACTTGATTGAATTGTGACTTGCTAAACTCAGATTCAGAAAACATGAAAGATTTTTCAGATTTTAATAAAACTCTGATCTTATTTGTGTTTTTATTAATCAGGTTTGAGCTGCTGGAGGTTTTGACATTTGACTCAGTCAGGCGAAGGATGAGTGTCATTGTTCGGGCTAGCACTGGTAATAAACTTTAGATAATAAATATGGTTAGATAAATGTATTTGGTTTCTGTCTCACACACTCTTCCCTCTCCTTTTTTGACTGTGTGTGAGCAGGTGAGCTGTATCTGTTCTGTAAAGGTGCAGACTCCTCCATCTTCCCCAGGGTTATATCAGGCAAGGTGGATCAGGTCAGAGCTCGAGTGGAGCACAACGCAGTGGTGAGCGCACATACAAACGCACACTTTTTTTTCTCTCATGCCATAGATTCACAAAACCACCGAAAGTATTTTTCTTTTGGAACAACCCCTATGACTCACCTTTGCCATCATGTGAAAGTTTCAGAGGTTGTGTGACTTCGGTGGTTTCCATAGTTACTGGTACATGACCACAGCTGTTTCCATGGTTACCACAGGAAGTCCATCAGTGGAGCATGGCCCACTTCCATCAAACACTTGTTCTGTATTCTTCCATAGAGGATCCAGTGTGGCATCTCATACACAGATAGTTGTCCTCGCAGTTTCTCCTGTCACTTGTGAGACATTACATGTTTTTCATTGCTCTGTTGGACTACCTAAGACTACTCTTTAGTGAAACAAATTTAGTGAAAAACCCATCCTAAAACACTGAATCAATGGCATAATGATCATCATACTGTTTAATATATTGTTCTCCTTGGAAATAAAGAATAAAATCATTTGGAGTACAAGTAGGCAGATTGAGGGGGAAGTGCAAAACTTCAGCACATACTCAGATGCAGAGCTAAATATCACGAGTTGGTTGTAACAGAATGAGACTGTCTGCAGGGGATTTTTTTTAGTTCAGACTACCCATAAAGATGAACTAAATAAAGTGAAACCTGTGGTGGAAAACAGGTCAGTAAGACCTCGCTTGTGGTGTCTGCTGTAGATAAACTGTAGCTTTCAGGGCAAACAGAAAGATGGTGGGTGTTGCACTTCTGAGGTTCAAATAGAAAGAACATTTGCTTCCACATTCTCATATTAGCAGCCCAGAGGCTAACTAATATCTATATTTTCCTTCATTTTTATTTGTTTAGAATTATTTTAAGATAAATTAGAAAAAGCTCTTTGTAGATCACTACGTCTCCTTGATATAGCAGCTTCATCCTGTCTCACTTCTCCTCCAGGAGGGTCTGAGGACACTTTGTGTTGCTTATCGTCCTCTGAGTCCTGAGCAGTACCAGGAGATTTGCCACCTGCTGAATGGGGCCAAGTTGGCACTACAGGACAGAGACAAACGACTGGCCGAGGCGTATGATATCATTGAGAAAGACCTGATACTGCTGGGAGCTACTGCTGTGGAGGACAGGTAGGAGCTGATTGCATAGAAATGCAGCCTTTGCCTTTGGTCTATTTTAAGCATTATGGTGTTATGCTTGCACTAAACACCTGCACTTCAAACAACTCTAAGCACCAACTCTTATTTCTGTTCGTGCTGCCACCATGATAAGTGCTGCCCCACGTCTGAGTGAGGGCAAGAGGCAGTTCAACCGTCCGATTGCACACTCGCTGCTAACGCAATTATAGCGCAGGCTTAAAAGGGATTGTTAACCCAGAGGACACAGCAATTCGACTCATCCTGTGCAGAAAGAGGCAGAGCGTAAATGATATGTTGTACTGAATAGCTCTGTTTTTGCTGGGGTATTTTCTCCTACCATGAATAAATATTACAGACTAAATCCTCTCTTTCCCCCCTTTCGTCCACGTTCTTCTACTTACCCTGATGACAGGCTCCAGGAGAAAGCAGCAGACACCATTGAGTCTCTCCACAAGGCAGGTATGAAGGTGTGGGTGCTGACCGGCGACAAAATGGAGACAGCGGCTGCGACCTGCTACGCCAGCAAGCTGTTCCGCCGCAACACCCAAATCCTGGAGCTGACCACCAAACGCACAGAGGAGCAGAGCCTTCACGATGTCCTGTTTGACCTGAGCAGGACCGTCCTAAGACAACATGGAGGCATGACCAGGGACAACTTCTCTGGGTATGTGTGTGTGTGTGTGAGAGAGAGACAACAGAAGAAAGTGTATTGTCGGTGTTTCTGTATATGACAGATGTTCTTTTTTCCAGTTTATCAGGTGACTGCACTGACTACGGTTTGATCATTGATGGAGCCACCCTCTCTGCGGTGATGAGGCCTACCCAGGAGGACTCAAACTCAGGGAACTACAAAGAGATCTTCCTAGAAATCTGCCGCAACTGCAGTGCCGTGCTCTGTTGTCGAATGGCGCCGCTCCAGAAAGCACAGGTACAAAGGTTCTGGTGGTTTTTACTCATGTTTAAGTGGAATAAGGCTTTGTGCTGATTCACTCTGCTGGAAGGAGTCATAGATTTGATCTCGCCTTTCCTTTTTCACATTCAGATTGTGAAGCTGATCAAAGCCTCCGAGGAGCACCCAATCACGCTTGCCATTGGAGATGGAGCTAATGATGTCAGCATGATCCTCGAGGCACATGTTGGCATCGGTTAGTACTCTGCCCATTTTGCACTACAAAACTAACTGCTATGTTCCTGTTAGCCCTCAGGCATCATTTTAATTTACTATAGTCTTAAGTCATTAAGGACAAAAATGTCCTCTTCCAAAAAACTGCTATAAAAACTTAACAGATTCAAATTTTTTTTTGCTTTTTTTCTGCATAAATCTCTTTAACAATTTCAGCCCAGCTCAAAACTACCAAGCATTCAGTCATTGAGGGGATTTTAACCCCTTAAATGCCAGTTTGATTACATGATGTCACGCAGACACTCTCAAGTTAAAAGACAACACTGCACATGTATTTAATTATGTAACTGTAATGACAAGGCTTTGTTTTACTGTCCAGGTATCATGGGTAAGGAGGGTCGCCAGGCCATGAGGAACAGTGACTACGCCATCCCAAAGTTCAAACACCTCAAGAAGATGCTGCTTGTCCATGGACACTATTACTACATACGCATCTCTGAACTTGTGCAATACTTCTTCTACAAGGTAGTTGGACTTCACTGTATATATGTTTTTACATATACAATTTTTACAATGGTCTTTATTAACAATCCAGTAATTATGCTAAGGTTACTATGAATAGCTAACTAAGACTTTTTTTATCTCTGCAAGCTTCAGCAAGTATTTTCAACTAACAAACAAAACCCTTTTAATCACTTCTACAATTACTGACCTCCTGCCTATTGTCTCTCTCTTCCCAGAATGTCTGTTTCATCTTCCCCCAGTTCCTCTACCAGTTCTTCTGTGGCTTCTCACAACAGGTAGGTACACACACACACAAACAAAATAAACAGTTATAATGAATAAAAGTAACTTAAATGCATAAACGTCTGTCCTTCTCCCCAGCCGCTGTACGATACAGCCTACCTAACTCTGTACAACATCAGCTTCACCTCGCTGCCCATTCTGCTCTACAGTCTCATAGAGCAGCACATCAACATGGACATCCTGAAGAAGGACCCATCCCTTTATAGGTTAGTGTTCATATCTAAATACATCTAAATAAAAGTAATATTCAATACATGCTACTCTTTCTTATTTAACAGTAGGACAGATTAGACTTTCCAAACTATTCAAAGTTTATGGATCCGTCAGAACATGTCGTTTTTGTTGTGGGCAGGAAGAGTTACTAACAGCTCAGCTTTGGTGTTTAATCTCCTGGAACAGATCCAGATCAGGTCGAGATCATGATGGCAGCGTGTGATACTCGATTGTATAAGACTCTTTGGAGGTCATGCCACATTAGCCACAGTAGAGTGTAATCCAGCACATAATGCCTTTTAATGGCCTATTTTATGTACAAGGATACTGGAGTTTAGCTTTCAGAGACATCCAGAGTTTAATTCAGCTTCAGAGGCAATTGAGTATTTAAATTTCACATTATTTGATACAGTTCAGACACACTCAGTCATAATAACCTCCATTAGATTGTTCATGCACAAAGTAATAGCAGAGGATTACAGTAAGTAATTTCAAAAGAGTGCACTAACTCAGTTTACCTCTAATAAACTGCTGACACAAACATTTTCTATTGATTTTGCATGCGTTCAAAGAGAAAGTTGCTCAATAAATTCAGGTCATGGCATAAACCTCACACTGGATTCAGTTAGGTCAGATATTACCTAATTGAAAATGCCAGGTTTCACATGATCAGTCAAGATATGTTTTCTCTCATTTAATCCTCAAAAATCACACTAGCCGTATCATCACAAACAATGAGACTTAGGAACATGAATGGTCTTAGCTCATTTCGTATTTCAGTATTTATCAGTCACCTATACCAGTGATGTATTCATAACCAATTGCATATGAACATGAAATTCAATTAAAATATCTTATTCCAGTCATTTCTTGTTAAGGCCCTCCCAGCAGCAGCTAATGTGGTATTGATCAATGACTGTGTAATCACTCATATGAGAGACGGTCAACATGAGTCACTCATTCTGTTTACTATAATCTGATGTTTGTCTTCAGAGATATTGCTAAGAACTCATTGCTCCGGTGGCCCATCTTCATATATTGGACTGTCCTGGGTGTATATGATGCCATTGTGATGTTCTTTGGTGCTTACTTCCTGTTTGACAACACCACCTTCACCAGCAACGGACAGGTAACATTTATCTGTCTATGACAGCACCTTTGATTCAGTCAAGGAGAATGTTTTTTCATTTGTCCTGGACACGATTATGGTACATCTTTAAAATAAAACTATTCACAAGCTGCTTAATGACAACATAATGTTATTCCTACAATTATGAAAAGAGATTTGCACTTGTGTGCATATTTTTGAATGGCACAGTTTGTGATAGAAACCCACGGATGATGGATTTGCATTAAACTGTAGGTTCTATACATAAATAGAAAACATTTTGTCTTTTATTTCTATTATACCTTGTCAGTTTGTATATTCTCTGCAGGCCTGTCATGATGTAGCTTGCTACAAAATACATCTATTATTTGCTGGTCATCATTTCTTTTGGGGATGTTTATTAATGAAAATAGATTCAGGGTATTTTTCTTTGTGGTGTCAAGCTTAATTATCTTTTTTTTATGACACAGGCTCAAATGTGCATCTACTGATACACACAGATTTGCTTTGACACTGGATTTCCTTCATGAAATATCTCATTTTTGGCTTTTAATATTTTATCTCTAAAATCAAAAGTGAAGAGGGTTCTTAGTTGTGATTGGTACTGACCATCAACACACTAAAATACATTTAACTTTACTTTTTCAGATAATTAAGCAAATACCAGCTATCTGAGAGATTAGTAAATTATTTAGTAGTCTTGCTAATGCAAATGACAAAACTTAAATTACTTAAATAACTAGTAAGTACTTGTTGTTACATGGTTGTTGAGTATATGACATATAAGATAGATGCTTTGTTCTATAATGCGACACTAGCAGGTCATTTTCACAGTGAATGTGGCTTTAGTGTCGGTGGACTGACGTGTTTGTGCGTACACAATCTCCCTTTCGCATCCAAGACACAACAGCATGGCGGGTTTTCCACCATCTTCCTCTGTTTCTCTATTTATTTCCTTTCATTTTCAAGCAGTGTTACTCTCCCAGAACCTGTTTGGACTGTGTTGAGTTGCTTGATTTCACTTTTTTATGCATTGACTTTTAATTTTTTTTTTTTCTATTATTCTCTAGCACCAAAACTGTTGTTTATTTTGTTATGATTTTTTTCTTCTGGCCTCTTCCTCTTCTTCTCTTCTCCTCTTACCTTTGTGTTGCTTTTTCTTTTTGCTTCTCTTTCCTCCTCCCAGCTAATGACAACCAACACACAGATGGTAAGCCTGTCCCTGTCTCTCTGTCATCTCTCCCTAGTTTCTGCTTCCAGTTTCCTGTTTGGTCCCATCACACAGCCCAATACCAAACTACCCATCATCCACTGTTCATCTCACACCCAGCTCTTAGTGCTTGCTCTAGACACATCAACTGTAGGCTTTTGTGTAGTGACCTGCCTTTTCCTAGGACCATGCTCATGTTTCCAGGCGTGAATGTAGTGATCCCACACCTCAACTGTGTGCATTATGTGTGTGTGTGGCAAATGCCAGTGTGTTAAAACTACAGTTAAAAGCAGGGAATAAATGAATACAGAGGAGTAGCTGCACTTTTCTTCCATTACAAGACATTTGAGACTTTTAGCCATCATTTCTAATCTAATTCTCCTTCAACTGATGGTTCTCCTTGTAGAGCAGAAGGACATTGTCACATTTGCGGTCACTTTCTGAACCATCAGGACTATTTATAGGCTTATTGGTAAAGAAATAACAGAGGGGGAGTTCAAATGGGATGCAAAGAAGTTGGTAGTGCAGCCAACTGGACGCAAATCTGGCGCCCCTGATATGTTTACAGAAAGTAGAAGGCAGTCTGCTAGAAAATGATACCAAATTAAACAAAAGTGACACAATAAACTTAATATTACAGCTCTGTCCTATTTCTTATTCCAAGAAACACCTTTGGCAAAATCAGCTTTGATCACCAGCCTCTCTGGTGTGCACACTCATGTGGCATAATTCTGCTTTAACAGCAAACTTACAAACAAAATGAGATCATCTTTAAACTGTCTCAGTCAGTAGCTGGCCAAAGTCATGGATTTGACTGAAGTCTGTGGTTATACCTCACTTTTCCAGATTTCTCAGATTCCCAGATTTCATGATAAAGAAAGTTTAGAACCTCACAAACCCGTCACTGTTTGTCATAGCTGATAATGTTAACCACAGACAAGGGTTAAAAAGTATATCTGCTGAAACTCATCAATGTCATGATCACTATCACATCATCATTACAACCACCACATCTCTAATGCTTTCTTGTGGATTCAGCATGTAAAACTAGTATGATTCTGACAATATGATATAATATGATGCTTCTTGTGTAATAGTACCCAGAGAGTGCACAGTTAAGGCAGGATGAAAGTCTCAATTGTCGAGTTATGATATTAAATTATGACATGATGGTGATTTCGACAAATAATCTTCTTTACTATCAAACAAAGAGCAAGAGCTCTTATGCAACTTTCTTCTCAGCTGAAATAGATTTTTACGTTGCTCTTTCACTAAGTCCACTGTCTGCCATTCCCAGAAATTTAGAAAGCTTTTACTGCAGATTTAGCTGCAAAAATAGCACATTTGTTGTGTAAAGCAACACAAAAAAAGACAACTCTCAGTTCAGATTGCTGTAGCGAGGCTGCCCTGCTTCATGCTGGCAGTCCTACTTATTATTTGTTTATAAATGGTAACATGCATCACATTTATCATCTTATCTTATCAGTGCACAACACCTCATCCCATCTGTTTCCCATCCGTCAATCATCTTATAATTCTTCACCTGAATGTTCCTGTCTGAGCACCCTGCCATCTGTTGGATTGATTGATTCCTCACTGAATACGTGCGCTTAAGTTCATCTCTTTGTGACAGCCCTGTGGAATGATCTCAAATGACCCCAGTGTATTTTTTTATGAACATTTATCCAAGTACAGTCATGTGGGATGCATGTTAATTTCAGACATATAGCAGAAGGTGTTTAATAAATGTTACCTAAATCAGATAAATATAATGGACTGGACAGTTGCTGAGAGTTTGATTATGTGATGTTATATAATGAACTGCAAAAGACATACTGTGTGTACTCACTGCTGTGACAGTGTGAATGTTATTTAGCATGCATTTTGTTGAATAAAAACTCAGCTGCACAGATTTGTATGTTTCACTGTCACTAACATTGACAGTGTTGTTGTTGCTTTGCTCCTGCAGATGTTTGGAAACTGGACATTTGGGACGCTGGTCTTCACTGTGCTGGTCTTCACTGTTACATTCAAGGTAACCACATATGGTCTGCACGGCATCCACGCTAAAAGAGGCTCCCAGGAAGGGCTGAATTTAGCCCCTCTGGTATCATTAAGTGAGCTGTGACATTTGTCATGTGGAAGGTGTCCTCTCTCATCTCTCACCTCTCTCTTGTAGTTGGCTCTCGACACTCATTACTGGACTTGGATCAACCATTTTGTCATCTGGGGCTCACTGATTTTCTTCGTGGTTTTCTCCCTGCTATGGGGCGGCATCATCTGGTAAGCCTTTTTCTGGTCAAACTCTTAAATAATGATGAATCATAATGTTTGAAGTGGAAATCCCTTTACCATTAAAGTGTTGATTAAAAGCCAAATTAGTTGGACTCACACGAGAGCAAAGAGCAATATTTCCTCTCCTCCTCTAGGCCCTTCCTCAACTACCAGAGGATGTACTACGTATTCATGCAGATGTTGTCCAGTGGTCCAGCCTGGCTCAGTATAATCCTTCTGATAACGGCCAGTCTGCTGCCAGATGTGGTGAAGAAGGTGATCTGGAGGGCGTTGTGGCCAACCACGACTGAACGCATACAGGTGGGCACATTAGCGTACATATTACAAAAGTATGTATTTACCACCAATGGTATAGTGAACATATAGTGAACACTGAAAAACATGTCAGCAACCTAATAACTTAATAAGGCTAATGATTGTTTTTTTTTGAGTAACCTTTTTCATTTAGTTCTTTTTAAAGCCTAAACTTATAATACTGTGTCTTAACTGTAATGGTGCAGTGTGTCAAATATCTAACTGATGACTGTGGGTCTGCAGATGTATGCAGGCTTTGGCTACGTCTCCGCTCTGTTGGATGTAAGTCAGTATGACTTTCTGACTGTGTGCAGTGCCCCTTTATTCCTGAACTGAAAAATGCAATAGATAAAGTGTTTGTATGTTCAGCAACTAAAACAGAGCTTACAAAGGGCTTGGCAGAAAGAGAAAGGGGTAAAATATGCCAAATCCGTGAGAATACAGTTTATTTCCGAGAGAGTAAAAGTAAAAAAATCAAGAGCGAGCCAAGGAAAAACATATTTTTGATGTTACTGCGTCATCAGTATTCGAACAGAACATAAACTGTCAATAAATCATGATAATTGTTTGCATACAATAATAGAAATAAGACATAAGAAAACTTATCTCTTGACTTTAGTCGGAGGGAAGCTGATGAGAATCACAGCACCAATGTTATTTTAGGAGTCAGTGCAGTGCCTGGATCGCTGAGGGATTTCCACCTAGACTATATTCTTACACTGGATATGATAGTTGGATCTGTTGCTGTGGTGACATTGATGAAAAAACAATCATCAATATTATGAAACAGTTTTGAATGGCATTTGAACTTTTACCTTCTGATGACCTGAACCTTTCTTGAAGTGCTCCTCTCCCTGAACCTTCCTTAAAGCTGTGGTTGTTGAGAGCTGAACAAACTTCTCATGTCTGTAAATGTGAAGTTGTGCCTTTTGTTTCAGTCGCATTAACTGATCATGTGGTGTTTTTGAAAGATCTGTCTGATCTTCAGAGTTTTAACGCTTCCTTCTCTCTGTTCACTCCCTGTGACCTTCTCATCCCCTCCTCCTCCTCCTCCTCTTCCTCTTCCTCCTCCTGCTCCTCCTCCTCCTCCTCCTCCTCCTCCTCCCTGCCTCTGGTCTTACTCCGTGGCAGACTAAGCGTCGGTGCCTTGCCTCCGAGCCCTCCACCATCTTTATGCTGTCTCAGACTTCCAGCAGAATCAGTTTCTAACCCAGCCTTCCTAGAGGTGACCCTCTGCCTTTCCTCCCGTCTCTAACTCGTCTAGTTGCCTCTCTCCCTTTTGCATGGAGTGACTCTTTGGTAGACAGTCTGATTGCATGCCAGTGTATCTACATCTGGATTTACACATGCAGGCTCTTGTGTTCCTCTGCCTGTGGTGTAAATACATGTCAAGAACAATGTCAAGTAAAGCGTGTTTCCTTAGTTACTTTTTTTCCCAATCAGTTTTCATTTTGTAATACCAAGGTTATATTGTGTGTATTTTCATATGTATGTGGTAGACGCTGACTGTGCTTGTTTTTGAATATGTGTGTGTGTGTGTGTTTGCGTGTGTGTGTGTGTGTCCACAGCGTGTGAGGGAAAATAAAGAGTTTGAGAGGGCCCTGACCTACCAGAGCTCTGACTCCTTACTAGATGGAGTAGCTGTCACAGAAACCTAGAGGGCTTCTGCACGGTAAAACATACACCCTACCACTGTGTGTGTGTGTGTGTGTGTGTATAAAGGTCGGACTGGGAAATGGTGGGTGATATTAACATTCTGTGTTGATGGGGCTTACTTTGTTGTGGTGTGTGGTTTCACAGGTTTGACTTGAGAGGGTTGTACCTGACTAACATGTGGGTTGTAATGTGTGTGTGTGTGTGTGTGTGTGTGTGTGTGTG
>JBAJHX010000011.1:1918201-1929921 GCA_037176925.1 Amniataba percoides | reverse complement strand
CACACACACACACACACACACACACACACACACACACACACACACACACACACACACACACACACACACACAATCACACACAGAGATATCAATATTCAATATGCAACATCCGCAAATGACACAGAAACAGGAAAAGCACTTATAGATGAAACTATATATTCTGACAGATCTTACTCATTTTTACACACACAGAAACACACACACACACACACACACACACACACAAGAAGGCCTATGGAAGTGGATCAGGGAGGTGGGTGTGTGTAGGAATCTTCAGCCAGGCTATCGCTAACAAGCATGCTCCCCTCTCTCTCCTTTATACAGCAAATCCCTCCACTCCACGCTGGAGATTAGCATATTGTTTTACCCAAAAGCACACACACACACACACACACACACACACGCTGTGCTATATGAATACTTAAAGCTGCATGGCCCAATTGAAAATCTGGAGTACGTATGGTCACCGGTGGCAAATAGTCCCTCAGAAAATGGTGAATTAAAAAATAAAAGCCTCTTTAAAAGCAGCGACCGTTCAGGAAAAAAAAGTCGAGCTGACTTGCGGTCGATATTCTCTGTCCACTGTAAACATCCACATTTCACTGACTGACTTTGTGACTCAGCTTTGACCCTCTGTGCTTCCTATTGTGCAAAATAGGAAGTAGTTTTCTTAACTGGGATAAATGGTTGTTTACAGCCTGTCTAATCATACGGAGGCAAAGTCATCATGTTCCCTGATATCATTATTTACAATACATATATCAGATTATCGTATTATAATGAATGTCTTAATGTTTAAGCAGCAGCTACTTTATACTGTTAGGATGTTTAATTTACAATACTGAACATGTTCACTTTCGCAGTTCTATTTTCACTGTAAATGGAGGGATGTTCTGTTGTAACACACAAACACACTGCACTGCCGCTGGGAAAAAGAAATATTTCTGACGTACTAGTACTAATAGTAATCAATTCTGCATTTGTTTTCAGTGTTGAAAAGTCTGTATAGCATTACCATACAAAACAGTGTAACTTTTCCAGGAATAAAAGTGGAGTGTGGGTTTCTGACACAAGCTCACATACTTGTAAAGGGGAAAGCAGCCTTTGAGGGCCACTTCTAGCATTAAGAATAACTTAATTGTCAGACCCGCACACTTTTACTTGTGTCCTTCATACAAACAAGGAACATTTAAATGAGATTCGTTTATCAAAGTTCACACACATTCACACACATATATGGTTATGCTGCGAGGCTTTTGTGTATAGTGATTAAATAGCAGTGTGTCGAGTGAGAAACATTCAGACCACAGACTAAAGTCCACTCAAGGGGAGATATTTTTCCAAACTTTAGCCTTAACTGTAACTGGGACACCATGAAAAAGTTAGTTAGAATTAAATTCATCATTATATCAAATTCAGGAAAAATTTGATTTGATTTGATGGATCTTTGATACTGCAGTTTGGCATTTGCATGAGCAATGCATTTTCATAGCAAAGTCTACCATTCCCAAAACTCAGAAGACAGAAGGTGACAGGAGGTGGCGCACTCTGACATTAGTCACATATGTTCAGATATTTTGAAGAGGACACGTTTCCATAACTTGTATTTTTAAGATTTGATCAGTAATCACAGTTTAACCAGAGCTGTAATCTGCATTCAAACAACGTGACTGAAAAGAGAATGAATAGGGATGAAGATGTAAAACTAAAAAATGATGGTCATTACAGAACCAGAGCAGCTGAGCTGATGTGATGGTTGCAGATAAAATGTTATTGTCTATGCTCATTTTTTAAAAATGTGCTTGTTAAACTAGATACAACCCAAAACTCAAGATGTTGCCCCTAAAGGATTACACTCATCTGGATTATGAAGGTTCATCTAAATGTTTAGATGACAGAGAAACACTCAACACAACATCTTAGGTTTAAATTGATCAGATAATTCAAATGCCCTACATTCTGGATTTTTCCACGCAGACTGTGTCTGCATCTGCTGTTAAAAACTACAGATCTGTAAAAATACAAAAACACACACACACAGGTCCCCCTGTGTCAAACATCACTAAATAATTACAGCACTATTGCTGGTGATTGGCACTAATTGACCAGTGTTTTTGGCGGCCAGACTGGTGGGAGGTTGGAGAGACGTGAACCAGATCTCACCTGCAATTTGCAAATGACAGAGTTCCCCTCCGCAGAGGTGAAAGGGAGAGAGCGGTTCATTGGCCTCTGGGCTGGCAGGAGACCTTTTAACTCCAGTGATTACCTGAGCCCGGGCTACAGTTGTAATCATGTTAGTGTTTCCTGTTCTCTTCCATTTCTTCCTCTTCTCTCTCCCTCGCTTTCTTTCTTTCTTTCTTTCTTTTCCAAAGTGCCTTAACCCTCCAGAAGTACTGTGGTGTTTGAGGTAATTGGTTTGAGGAGACCTCACTTCTGCTCTTGCTTTTATAATTGGTTTAGAGGTACAAACACTGAAGCCTTCTGTTGCCCAGCGTTAGGTTTTTCTTGCTGGTAGAACACTTGCAGCTACATTTTGTGTCGGCATTTAATATTTCTAAACCTTTTCTTTGGAAGAAGACATTGATTAGTTTAAAAAGATATTCATGTTTTCACCATGATTTTTTCTGTCAGGGTGGAGGATGCTCTGAAACTGAATTTAGACCATCATGATAGATGACACGATGATGATAAAGATGCACACTACCAAACATGATACTGATGTTTGTATAAAGGCTCTCCTCTTTAGGAGTTTGGGACTTTTCTGGAGTTGTCAGGTGAGGAGGTGGAGGGGTCAGCATAGTGATAATGTTAAGATTGATAAGAAGATGTTAAGAATGATATAGAGTTTACAAAGCTGTGAAGTTTGCCAATATTTAAAGATGAAGAACAGAGAATGTCTGTTTATCCTAGATAGAAGTAAATCTATGGAAGAGTTTCCATAGATTTACAGCTCGTCGCAGGCTCATTACCTTGAGTTGAGTGCGGTTTAACCAAAGATTCATTTTCTTATGTTGTTGCATCTGAGGAACTGTAATAAGCAAAATGTACAAGAAGAAAAAGAAAAATGACAGAAAATAATTTTCCTTCTTTCCTCTTGCCTCCCATTTATCTTACGACCCCATGCCATGACCTATGACCCCTCTGTGGAAGTGCCCAAAAAAAAAATCCCCAGTGATTTAATAAATCCTCAGAAAGGATTTATCAAATCTTTTTTAATCGGCAATGGGATATAGTGAGATGACTGACATATTGTAGTAGGTGTGATCACCCATTAGAAACAGTATATAACACAGACTCCAGGCTTCTGAAAGGAGTCCCACATCCACCTGAGGAATACAAAATGTGAGCCTAAATCATCAGATGACTGCTGAGCGAATATCCTCCTCAAGATCTGCAGTCCCTAATCAGAGTAAATTACTATGATACAACAGTATCCCCCCAAAATATCCCACATAAGATTAGACTCCATCTCCTTTTTAGATGCACCTGAAATACTTTAAACCAGACTGTGTCTTTTTCAGTGCATCAGTAAATCAAGTAGGTTGACTTGATAGAAAAGTTTTCAGCAAAATGTACAAGAAAAAAAAGCACACATAATGCTAAATGGCTCCATACAGAGCCTTATAATTTATTATTAAAAATGATTATTAATGAATCTCTGCAGGAGCATGATTTTAAGGGAGTATGAAATGCATTTAATATTTCTTTCTGGGTACTTGCATGATCAAAATTAAGGCAGCAAAGCAAGATGTCCTTAGTTTTTGTTACAGTTTTAGCATGGACACTGTAAGAGACACCACTTCCCATAATTCAACCAGCATCTCTTCCCTGTTAAATATGTCGCCCCAACACCATCGGGGTTATGTTAACAGACCTGACTAAGCTCCTCCATATAAGGCTCTGCAGGGTAAAACCCCCTTTACATGCTGTGAAATGCTGCATACGTGCAAAACTCAAAGGGGTAAAATCTACATTTAACACACAGCCAGTGAGGGGAAACAGAGCCTAATGTGAGGTAAAATGCCTTGAAATGAAGCACAAACTGTCTCCTCATGGTTCCCAACGGCCCCGTTACATCGCATTGGAAGCGTCCCTGTTACTGGTGGGCGGGGCTCCCCGGTGCCCGTCTGAGCAGACGGTGTGTGATGATTATAGGCCCCCGGGGAGATCTAGGGGGTACTCCCTAATTGATTGTCATGAAAGGCCCTAATTGAATTGAGCAGCATGGTGGAACAACACACCGTGCAGTCCGTTTGATGCCTGGTGACTCTGTTCCTCAAGGCGGCAGTAAGTCTGCACTCAGAGTTTGGTGGGAAAAAAAACCTGAGTTCATGCAAGTTTTTGACTTTTTCTGGCTGCTGCAAGAGATGGAAGGAAAGCAAATAGCTGCTCACAGACTACAGGACATCAGCACAAGTTCAGCTGAAATGTGTGATGAGGAGCCACCCTGAACTTGAGCATCACGACCAACACTGCTCTGCCTCCTGTTTGTGCAGAAGAAACAGAGAGACGGGCTGCTTCGCATCAGCAGCATGAGGCAAAAATTTCAAAATACTAATAAAAAGACAGAAGCAAGGGCAGAGAAATAAAAGTATAACTGAACAAATCATGGAGTGGCAGGAAGAATCACACTTATCAGGTCCTCTGTATTTTCATTAGTTTCATACACACACGCACACACACACCTTAGTACCTGTCTTCATTATTTACAAAAGCCTACATTATATAAACTATATAACATAATGCTTGAAAAATTCTAGTATTTTTCCCCTAAATTTAAACCCAAAATTTCACTTTCTACAGAACAACATTGTTATCTCAGCATCCAGTTAAAGCTGCAATACCACCTTAAAATCAGGCTCCAGGTGAGTCCTGAAGAAAGGGTGGATTTTTATGCACGATTAGATTTATAAAATGGTCTCATTTGTTCTCTGTCATGTCTTTTTATTAACTGAATCACAGGCATCCCTCTGTGATGTTATTCAGGACTTTGTAACTCCACAAACCTTTAAAACTTTTTATTCCCTAATCTGATTGAAAGTTGGGTTTTTTTTTTTGAGAAGGAGATGAGGAGACTCTTTTGCTCTTCATCCTTTGGAAATGTTTGGGAATATATGATAGAGAGAGAGAGAGAGTGATGGAGAGAGGCAGACAGAGGCTCCCTCAGCACTGATAGGTCTGCTTTTGGAGGGAGAGGGAGAGGGAGAGGGAGAGAGAGAGGGAGAGAGAGAGAGAGAGAGAGAGAGATGGGGAGGTGGAGGGAGGGGGGTGCTCGGATTAAGAGGCTGAAAAATGGTTAAAACGTGTCAACGTGTAATTGCACGATAAGGCCCCCTCGCGAGGAATCCGTTGGCCCCGCTGCTGTTTTCTGCGGCGTCCCGGCTAATCTCCTCGCGCCACATTCGGTCTTGTGCAATCGGTCCCCCGTAATCTCCCGTGACAGAACCGGGTCCAACGTCGGAGGTGAGGGCTTTTATAGGAGGAGAGGGAGGGAAACATGCGGAGGCGTGATAAACTGATGCCGATTAGCCACGTTTAGGACACCGGGAGCACGCAGAGGTTTTTTTTTTTCTTTATGGGTGGGGGGGTGCATGCATGAGGAGGGTGTTATAATGGGTGTTTTTTTTTGGGGGGGGGGGTTATGGAGTTGCCAGAGCAGCAGGGTCCAAGCAGAGGAGAGCATCATGAGGAGAGAGGATGAGCAGCCCCTGCACACACATGGATGTGTATGTGTGTGTGCGTGCGTGCGTGCGTGCGTGCGTGCGTGCGTGTGTGTGTGTGTGTGTGCGTGAGGGGGTCCACATGTGGACTGAGAGGACCAGTCCACAGAGTCCAGACTGCTGCTTTAAAGCCACCAGAGTCCCTCATTTCTTCTTGCTTGAGCTTTAGAGACAGTAAACCTGGACTGGGCTTGTCAGATTATCACAGGTTGCGAGCGATGCTTCATGGGTTTGCTGTGTTTGCCTCTTGTCACACCTTGAGGTTCACTGGACTGATGCTCCTTTTTTTCTTTTTTTAATTGGTGTGTGTTGCAGTATTTAGGGAGCTGCTTCATCATGCAGGACAAAAACACACTGAAGTCATCCAGCAACGACTTATAATTAAATGGTCAAATTCTTTTCTACACCTCCCTTTCATATTCATTTCTGTCTTTGCTCACTTCTCCCATCCTTTAAATTCCCTCCTTGATCCCAGCTCAGTCAGACAATCTGTTAACATCGTGCCTCTCACACACACTTTAACTCTTTACACGTAGTATTTTCAGTAGTACAAATATTACCTGTGTATCAGCTTATTAAGTCTGCAACAAGTCAGCAAAAAACTTCCAATCATGCTGTCAATTTCCTTCTTTTCGATAAGTGATGGATTGTTGTAAGACTGTGTTTGGTTTTAGAGATTAATACCGTAAATGAAAGTTGGCTTTGGAGATATATTAATGTGATGGAAAATCATCTAAAACACTGAGGAAAAAAAAACAAGGAGTCACATTTATTAATTAAGAGTCAAGCAGTAAATAAAAGGGTGGCTCAGAACGTTTTTTTCTTATCAACCACCACAAATCAGGGGAAAAAAAACACAGATTTATGCATTATTGGTTTAAAACGACCTTGTCCTCATATTTATACAGGTTTGTTGGTTTTTATTGAAATGTTCGTTTTGTGTATTAATAATAAAAAAGAGATTATTTATTAACCCCTTCACATGTCAATTAACATTTCTTTTTTTTAGCAAAGAGCAAAGACAAACCCAGGAAATATAAAGCAAACTGATGTGAAATTTAACACAAGGAAATCACATTAAGGAGCATTCAGGCCTCTGTGTGTGTGATAAATACCTTCAGTTTTAACACCTGACATCCATGGAAACAGCTTTATTATGTGTGATTTGCATCCGCCGTGCCCTCCTGTTTTTAAGTCCAGACCCGAGTGGGAATTAGTCTGATACAACCAGGGGTGTTGTTTGCTGGGCTTTTTGTTGGGGGTGACCTCCGGGCTGCCCCAGCTTACACCAGGACTAATCCCCATTCTCCTCAAACACAAAAAAAAAACCCTCTCCTCTCCTCACCTCCTCCTCCTCCTCCTCCTCCCCATTCATCCCTCCCTCTCTGCCCCATCCCACCGCGGGCCTTCCAGATTCAGCCATCACATTTAAAGAAGGAAATAATTCAACAAGCAGGAGGACTGCACAGACGCAGGCGGCGTGTGAGGACGGCAGGGTGAGGAAGGGGGGGGTGGGATTCGAGGGACCCAGGTGGAGGTGGAGCTGAAGTGGCTGAAGAATTAGCAGTTCACTGACCAGCGGAGGCTCCTGTCGTCAGATTTACCCTCGCCGGGGTTCCAAATGACAGAGGTCGTGACCCCGAGGCAGGTAACTCCACTTTGACTGGCCTGTGAGCGCAACATTACCCCACAAATAAAAGCACAATTTCAGCACACAAACTGGACCTGTCTGAAGGAAAATTCAGATGGACAATTTGGCCAAGAGGCAGACTGTGAATTATTGTGCCAGGATGAGGGGGGGAGGGTTAATTTGGATGAGAGACAGAAAGGCCTCCATAATACAGGCAACAGTGAGGCTAACTCATGGGAAAAAAGGATTTAGCTGGTGAAAAATATCTTGCATGTGTTTTAACAAACTTTAAAAAAAAAAAAAAAAAAAAAAAATGAACATGACAACAAAACTGAAAAATGTACAAATAGTATTTTTGTTGCACACACTCTGTATGTTTTGCCAATAATAAATAATAAATATGCTTTAATTCTAAAATCCTGACACCAAAGTTTGGGAGTCACTGAGAATACGGCCTCATTTGAAATGAGACATTATCACCCTAAAAATGTTTCTCTTTTTCATTTCTCTCTGTGTGTGTGGAGAAACATCCTCAACCAACAAGTGTTTTAAAGCAATCTGCAAAGCCTGCGTTATCAGCCCTGCAGGCCATTTTAAACATCATTTTACAGTGGCAGATATCAGGACTTCCTGGGGCAGAAGCCTCACATGTAAACAGAACAAACAGGCCCACATGCAGCAGGGCTATTTCCCATTCCCCCATTACAAGACCACATTCTCACATAATCCCCATCACCTCAATGTGACTCATTACCACATCCAGCATGAATTTATATTGATAAAACGCCTATTTATCACAGCTTGGAGCCAGCTTAAAAGATGGGTAATTAGAAAGTTAACACATTTTCTCCACTATCTGGAAAAAAAAAGCAAAATATGATCATGTTTCCATTATTTTTCTTTTTAATGAGTGGTAAATAAATAAGAGAAAATAATCAGCTGATAAATAAAATAATCTTTTAAGTAACACGTATTGTCTGTTGTTGGAATTATTATATTTATCTTGTCATTTGCATTTTGACCAGATGTTTTTATTTTAATTTTTTTTTTTAACATTGAGTCGAGACTTCATTGAACCCGTATTCACTGCAGAGACACAGATCGATTGTCAGCGTTTTCAACTCGATTTGAGAAGTGGAATAAATGTACATAAATGGAATAAATGTACATACAGACTCAGCATCGCAGGCGCAGATTACAGCAGCCTGTTTAAAATAACGAGCCAAATGTCACACCTTTGGAAAATGTGGTAAAGTCAAATGTTCTTGGTATTTCTGTAAATTATGTACAATTGCATAAAAGCGTTTTCAGTAGGCCTATTTATTCACAATTTACAAGATTTTACAACAACAAAAACAAATTCAAATTACACCGACTGACTCACAGGTTTACAAGCATTAAAACTGGAAATCAATTTAAATTGCAGCCTAGAAACTTTTTTTAAACACATCTTCCACACCGCCCTCCTTTTTTATACGGTCCCTCTTTAAACACCGTTTTTTCTCCGCTCCCTCAAACACACAGCCGGCGCCTTTAATTCCACTGAAAAGTCGGGGGGGAGAAAATAACCTTCAAACTGCACCAGCCTTCACGGATTATAATTTAAATCGTGTCAAAACTTGGCACGCTCTGTTCCAGAGAGCGAAAGTAAATCGGATGCGCTTCCCGACAGCTCGGACAGACAGAATCCATCAGTGAGAGGAAATAAAAAGAACAATAAAAAAGTTTGTTCAAAGTGATTGCATTTCATCATTTACAATTCATCAGCAGCCCGCGCCCGCATCTGACCGGGAATATTTGGTAGGTCTGTAGTGCTTCTTTAAATGTGCGTGAGCGGAACCGTCCCGCTGACCGGCGCGGAGCCGCTCTGGTAGTGCTGCGGGTGCAGCACGTGCAGTCTGCTGTGCACGGCGGCCTCTCCCGCCGCCTCTCCGGCCGGCAGGTACATGCTGATCATGTCCCGCAGGTCTCCGCCGGGGCAGGGCGGCGGCGCGCGCGCGGCGGACACCGGGGGACTCACGCTCGGCTCAGACTTGACGAGCGAGCCCAGAGTGCCCCCGATCGTCCCGGACACCGGGGACACTCCGGAGCTCTGGTGCTGGTGTGTGTAGCCGGTGAGGCCGCCGTAGCCCGGCGGGGACGCGCTCATGTAGCTCTGAGAGTTTGAGATGGGGCTGTAGGACAGCGCGCTCATGTCGTACCTGTGCACGGGCTGCGGGTTGTGCGGGTGGTGGTGCGGGTGATGGTGCGGGTGTGGGTGGTGCGGGTGCGCTCCGCTGCCCGGGTGCTGCGTGTACGCCAGCTGCGCCTCCTGCATCATCGCGTGCGCCGCCGCGGCCGCAGCGGCCACTTGGCCCGAGTACGCGCCGTTCGCCCAGCCGTTCACGTGCGTGGCGTAGCCCGCGTTCGCACCCGCGTGCGCCCCTCCGGGACTGTCCAGCCGCTGCCCGCCGCCCATCCCCACCCCCGCAGAGGAGCCGAGCAGCCCCCCGGCCAGGGAGTACTTGTCCTTCTTGAGCAGCGTCTTGGTCTTCCTGCGCGGCCGGTACTTGTAGTCCGGGTGCTCCTTCATGTGCATGGCCCGCAGCCGCTTCGCCTCGTCGATGAACGGCCTCTTCTCCGCCTCCGTCATCACCTTCCACTCCGCGCCCAGACGCTTGCTGATCTCCGAGTTGTGCATCTTGGGGTTCTCCTGGGCCATTTTCCTGCGCTGGCCCCGGGACCACACCATGAAGGCGTTCATGGGTCTCTTGATCCGGTCCTGCGGGACTTTGCCGCCGGCCCCTCCCGCGTGTCCCCCCGGGTTGGCGGGGTTGTTGTGGGGCACCACGGGGGAGTGTAAGTCCGTCTCCATCATGATGCTGTACATTCACCTGCTCTCAGGCACACACACACATTCAGGCCGGCACCTCCGGGCAGAGAGCGGAGCTGCTGCGGACACGCGGACACACGGACAGGCGGACAGGCGGACAGGTGGAAGGTGCGGCGGCTTCAGGAGCAAAAATCCACTCACAGGTAAAAGTTCCCCACGCGCGCGCTCTGTCTGCCCCCTGTCATCCGCGAGCGCCGCTGAACAGCAGAAAAGCGCTCGTGGGAGCTTCACTTTGGTGCAGGCTGGGAAAAGTTGGCGGAGCGTGCCCGGGCCGCGCGCGCTGACAGCAGCTAAATGAGCGCGAGGCGGCCAATGGAGAGGCTCGAGCGCAGACGTGATTTGCATGCAGGGGGCTCGAGGTTCTGGTGACGTCGGAGCGCGAGACCTAAAAATTACTCCCTCTGTCATCTGTTTTGTGCCTGCGTGCGTGCGTGCGTGTGTGTGTGTGTGTGGATAAAAAGCACACACACATAACATGTAAACAGTTTAATTGCCATCATCTCTCCTCAGCTACAGCAAAGCTCGCGCGCTCATACGGGATATTATTAATATTATTACATATATAATAATGTAAGAGATGTTATAAGAGTATTGAATAATTGTTTTACAAAGAATAAACCTTGGATGAACAGAAATGAGCTCATAGCTACAAAAAACAAACAAACAAAAAACAGGCTCTGTTAGCACGAGGACACGTTAGATGAATGGAAACAAATAAAGTAAACATGGCGGACATTCAGATGATCATATTAATAAATCTGGATGAAGCAGGTGCATCAAAGAGAATAAAGAATATTTGAATTTTAAAATATCCTATATTTAGAAAGTGCTTTAATTAGTCCAATTATCTTATGACATTACTACTACATTACTACTACTAATAAAACCCCTTTTCTCCGTGTTCCTCCCTGCTTTTTGTCAGCTTTTTGAGGGCTCCACAGCCTCCTATTCAGAGCCACAGGTGCTTTTTCTGTTGTGCCCGTTGCTAGGAAACAGGTGACTGACGCCCGGAGCACGTGCCATTCAAAGCGCCCCTTTTGTTTGTTTCAGCAAAGCTGTGTGGCGAGCACGAGAGAAAGAGGGAGAGATTTAACCCCCCCTCATCTCCATTAGGGAAAAAAACTACTGTAATCCTCTAATAAGTGTTGGAAATATCAGAGGATTTTAATGATCACATTTTAATAAAACAAATAAAGTGTGACCACCGGCTGCAGGCCGCTGCAACAGGCCCGCACTGCTCACGTGCTCTTTTTTTATTTATTTATTTTTTTATATGAAGGATCAAGGACAATTCTGCCAGGCAATTTTCTTGAAAGATGTAATTTTATTGAGCCTGTCATGATCTGTAAAGGAGAGACTGCTGTTTTCAAACAGGGATACCTGGACCAATTTAATGTTTTACCACATTTACAAAAATACCTCTACTACTGCTAATAATAATAATAATAATAATAATAATAATAATAATAATAATAATAATAATAATAATAATAATAAT
>JBAJHX010000011.1:1902842-1913766 GCA_037176925.1 Amniataba percoides | reverse complement strand
CACACACACACACACACACACACACACACACACACACACACACACACACACACACACACACACACACACACAGGCCTAATAGAATCAAAGGCATTTCTCCTGTGCAGCAGCCGACCCAGTGGGTTTATTTAAGGCTCTCTGTCACAGCAAGCTGTCAGCTCTGCTGGAGCTCAGTCTTACTGACAGTGCAGGGACTACTCTAACACACACACACATCCAGTACATACATACAACAGCTATGACATATAATAAGCCATGCACTCAGAAAACCAGTTGCGACTGTAATACTGACACATTTGATAGCAGAAAATAGCAGTGACAGTGATTTCTTTAAACTGAAAGTTGATGGAAAACATGAACTGTAAAATCCTACATCAGCACGGTACACCATTATTTAATGAGCTGATCATATGGGTGTACATTACTTTTGACATCAAATGAGCTCAGTACTGTATATTTTCTGAAAGCCTCATTTTACTTCCACCTATAAAAGAATGGAATAATTTTGATATATACCTTCAAGCTACAGTGTGTATGTGTACTCCTGTATATTATCCTGCTTTCAACACCTGTTGAATGCTTGATACAAATGTAAAGTGCTCATGTGTGGATTGATAGTGAGAGTTAACCTGCCAGGGGCCCCGGGGCAAAAATATGTAGTGGGTCCTTATTGATCCCCTCATTTCCCCATTCTCGATGCAGTATTTGTGGGAATCTAAATCTAACTAAGGTATGTAGGGAAATTTACTAGTGCTGCAGTTAAGTGTTGTTTCAAAGTGATTTAGATGATTTTATGAAATACTTTGCTTCCATCTTACAAAATAATAAAATACAGTGACTGTATCATGTGCTGCACTGTGGTGTCATAGTTGGTTTTAGCATTTGTTGCTTTGTCATCAAAGCATAATGATGTAAGACAAGTTGATGTTCGGAATCAGAAGACAAGAATTGTGTCCATCCGCATAATCAAATGGCCAGTGTTGACATTGTTTGTCGCGACCAAAAATCCATCCAAATCCATTTCAGTTCATAACGGCTCCGCTTTTTCAGAGTAAATTGTAAGTTGCCCCTTCATTGTCGCGACCTTCAACCATGCGAGAGGTTTAAAAAAATGGATGGATGTCATTATCAAAGCATCGTTAAAGTTTTCATTTTTGGAAAGAGTCCACGTATTAAAAGCTGACTGATACTTTCTGAGCTGAACGAAGCCTGTGAATTCCCAAATTGAGTGTAATTTAACACTCGGCGAGAGCCAACAGGGGCACTCTGACTCCCCTTTGCTCCACCAGCATTTGCAGGCGTCATCACGCTTTGACTTCAAGGTTTTGAAATTCACTTTCTTTAATAACTTCCATGAATAAATTAACCAGTTGCAGCCATCCTGTTCCAGCCATCTACAAGGAGACTAACATCATCTTTCTTCCATCCATTTCCCCCCCATTTTCAAGTGTCACAGTAAAGTGGCCTGGTGTACCGAACACCGTTAAGCATTTGCACTCATCATTTAATCATCGTACCTCGTCCTTTGATTGATGCCTAATGAATGCCCGGGGCCTTGGTTTACAAGACGATCGCTAACAGAGCCTTGCTAATGGATTTTGCCTGTCTGCCAGACAGCCCGGGCTTCAGGCGGAGGAGTCTGCGTTTACACTGGAGCTTCAAGAGCATTTATTCAATCATTTCTCATGAACACGTGTGGCATTCTTAACAGACAAAATCGACCCTTAAATACATATTCTGAGCTGCTCCTGGCGTTTATGGACAGCACTTATATGTTCATGTCCGCTCCATGGGTGCAGATAAAATGCAAAACTCAGCATTGGGCTCATAATGTAAACAAGGCCTCCAGTCATTTTCAACCTCATCTCCCTTCGAGTACTTTCACAATTAGCAGCCACATCACTCATCGCTAATAGGCCCTGGCAGTAATGGTCTGAAACTAGTGGGAGACAGATTGGCTTTCTGTCTTAAAAACAGTGAAGAGATGTTCCAGACCCGAGTGCCACATATCACCCTTTATTCATCTCCACCATGCTTAATTCTCTCTTGGTTCTATGGGAGCTGTTTTTAAAAAAATATATTTCATGCAAATTTAGAGTCTAATTAGCCCAAAGGGACTCGGGGATCATTGTTGTAGAGTAATTTTTTATGAGACAACTTTTCTTTCCACATGAAACACATAGAAAGAAATGTTCCTATTGTTTTTATCTGTGTTTGCTAACTTGCCGTTCTTGTTGGCACGTTGCTGAGCTTATTAACATGTGACTGCTGCCAACAGTGAATGAGGCAGAAATCTTTGGCAGGACTGTGCAACACGTTGCCCTCGAGGGCGTGTGTCCTCCCCTCGTGTACACTACAAATGGTGACCCGGGCATATAAACATTGCTCCATAGCACTGCTAGTGGGGGGAAAACAGAAGTTCACGGATGCCCATGTAAAGACGGTTGCGAGGTGGTTTACCTCACTCGACATCTGTGCGGTTCTCCACTACGTGATGCCCTGTCTTGAATGTGATGTGAAGATATACAACGATGCATTTTAAATTGTCGCATTTCACGCAGAGTTCGAGTCCCGACACGCACAGTTAACTTTCGTCATTTGTCAACAAAATCTTTCCTTAAAGCTGCTCAACCATATTCTAACTGTGGTTTATTTAAGATGATGGTGACACCGAGTAGAGCTTGGAGGGGAAATTTCGGGGAAATATCAAAATGGAGCACAAAAACAACTGTTCATTAGCAGAATCTTGGCAGAAAACGACGTCTGAGCAACGGCGCACAAAAAACTGATACTTGACAAAAGAAAAAAAAAGACTAATGATATGCTAATGCAGCTGCGACGATCAACATCCCGCTTTGACCTTTAATACTTTCAGCTGAGCTCATCACATCAAACCTTTGTTTACCGTCCTTCCATCTGCTACAGGCAGGTCAAGCAGTGTTGATGCTGCAGCTACATTTTATTTGCACCCCCCACCACCACCCTCTCCCCCTCCTCCTACACACACACACACACACACACATCAGCACACACATTTAATTTAATTAGAGCATGTGCAGCCTCCCTCTCTGCCAGTATTGTCAAGGCGCTCGGGAGCAGCCAACACTATCACTGATTGCTTCTAGATAGGAAGAAATATGATTAGACCATGTGTTTGAGTTTGCCTGTTTATGTGTGTGTGTGTGTGAGTGTGTGTGTGTGTGAGGGTGAGTGAGTGTGTATGGGAAGTGGGAAGAAATCTGATTGTGGCTTTGTTAGTGGTGAGAGCAGAGGTAAGCTGAGGGGTTGAAAAGGATGAGGAGATGATTGGATATAAGGATAGAAGAGGAGAGGGGAAAGATGGAAGGATGATACATCAATTTGTTGATGGTTGTTGTCAAGTTTGAAAATACGACTCCAACATATTGGGCTTTTTCTCCCCCAAGAGTGAGAAAATTAATATAAATGCCATATATGGTTAGCCTAGCCTAGCATTAAGACTGTGTGTAAGGGAGGACACAACCAGCCTGGCTCCGTCCAGAATTCACAAATGTGCCTGATGTGGCCTCTGACGGTGACTTCACACTGAACATACAGCGAATTAAAGTCAAGCTGAAGATGCAAGTGTACTCAAACAAACATCTGCTTCTCCAGAAACGTACTTCCAACACACAGATTAACTCTGTCAAAGAACCCAAAGAAAATGGTATCAGTCATTGTCAAATGATCTGAAGAGGTTTAGAGGAAAGAGTAGATGGACAGAGGAAAGGTAAAAGAAAAGTGATGTAGAGGATAGGACGGGAGGAGGAAGGAAACATCCCTAATCTCTCATTATTAGTTAGATTTTCAAATGGACGGGAGGGAAAAATGAAAGCTTTGATTCTCTGTGTAATAAGATTAGTGTTATTAAAGGCAGAGGGGAAGCTAGAGTAGGAGGAGAAGAAGGAAGGGAAGAAGGAGGGAAATGTGGTGAGAAGGATGAAGAAGTGACCTTTCTGGATTGAAGTAAGGAGAGAGGAACCCTGCTGGGGAGCGGTGAAAAGAAACGAGAGAGGGAGTGGGAGATGGAGGGAGGGAATGGGAGAGAGAGAGAGAAGGAGAGAGGGCGGGAGGAGCGGGATGGAGTGACCCCGGCAAAAACAGATTAGTCGACCATGAAGAGGATTACCAGCAATGATAGTCCCTCTGAGGGAGCAGGGCCCATCCCAGCCAATGCAAACACACACACATAATGAACACATCAAAGTGATTGGTATCGGCCCAACCTGTCTGGCTAAAGCAAACACACACACACACTCACACACACACACACACACACACACACACATTACACAGATGTACAGGTCATAGTTAAGGTTCGTGCTGGTATTTGAATTCTGTGATACTTTAAGAACACTTTCATTCACTGACTAATCAAACTGACTGATTATCTTTTTCTGCAGCAATGCCAAGCAAAAAGTTTGTTGTGCTACACGTGTAAATAAAGCTCAGGCAAAATCAAAAGATTGCCAAACGGCTGGGGAGGTTTTGAATGCACTCGAGTGAAAGAATGACTGAGTTCGACTGACTATTCACTCCCAACAGGTCAACAGCAGTCTAGCTTCATTGGAGTGACAAAAATGAACCTGAAGCCCATAAACAAACACACAGGATACACACAGAGCTCCTTTGCAAACGATCAATTTATCTACAAACATGAAACATTTCCACATATCAGAAACTACTGTTGTACTGCTGCTACTGTTAAGGTGCCATATTCTTCGACCAAAATGGTACTTTTCTTTAAAAAAAAAGTTATACAAACAGCAATGTAGCCACAAAAATGAACACCGATGGGATAAGCAGAACAAAAAAAAACAGAAAACACTATTCAAGTTCAAGTTAAGCTCAATTTGACTTGACAAATAATTTTATATCTAATTTAGAAACTTAGCCGAGCTGTGAGCACGCGCATGATATTCTGTCTCTTAAACACACTCTCTCTCTCACACACACACACACACACACAATTCTGCCAATTGTGCACAACAGCAGAGAAAACAGCTGACTGCCAGAGAGGTTGAACATGCTGGGCTGACACCTCTGAGTGTGTGTGTGTGTGTGTGTGTGTGCGTGCGTGCGTGCGTGCGTGTGTGTCAGTGGCCAAAAACTGCTAATCCCACTCAATCCCCACCACCATCCTGGCTGATTTTAACTGACACATCTGATTCCGTAGAGTTCTGACTTTCCAACTAGCGATGTGTGTTTCACTGTGGCGATTCATTTCCTCCTGAGATATTTACACTTATTCTGTCTTAAAACATTAGTCACATGCTCAAATAGGAAGTGCAGCAACTAAAAGACCCTTTTTCAAACGTTCAGAGTGGGTCGTGTATGGAGAATTGGCTCTAAATTGAGATAGGTTACACATTTACAAAACAGGAGAATCATTTTTGATGCTTTTTGATGCTGCCTGTCAGTCCCTGGAGGCAGCTTCAAAAGTTCAATTTCAGAATTTTGACATTAGCCATTAAGGAATTAATCTTAATACATAATCTACCTGGAGAAGTTTGTCTTTTTAATCAACAAATGTGACAGTCAGGCCAGCTAAAAATGAAAGCCGTTAATGCGTGATTGCTTTTGCTGATTAAATAAGAGTAAGGAGTCAGTCAAGAGCAGAGGTGAGATGTGTGCCCGCATTTCTCCAAAAAAGGCCTAAAATGTCCTCTTGGGTGGCCCTATGGTAAATTAAACACGATACAGTGCCTTCTCAGGTGGCCTAATGTCAAAGACAGCGGGAGCAACGAGTGCATTTCCAGTGTAAAAAACACAAAACAGTGCCACTTACAGCACCGCATGCATGTGATTAGATGGTTGGAGTCAACCTCTGGTCAAGGCATTCATCCAACTCTTAGTTTCAAATCTGAATATTCTCATCTTGTGGCATGGACAAAGTTAAATATTGGAAATGATTATCAAAGCAGGCTAATAGTAAGGTGACACCATGTGACAAGCCAATATAACCACACATGTAATAAGAATTATTATTAAGCAAACGTAGCAGTACCGCCATGTCAAAATCCTGATGATGTTAAATGAGACATACTATGAGAAAAATGCACTGCAACTCATCATGACTGCCACTTTTGGATTCCTATTACTGATGCATAAACACATGCTTTAACATTGCAGGTGGTGGAGGTAGTTTATAATGATGGGTACTTTCATCTGTAAACATTATATTGTTTAAGATGAAATTGTGTTTTTTTTTGCATATAAAATCTAACAGGGTTCATTTCAGGTTATGTTGCAGATTTAAAGTGCAGGGAAAAGAACATGTGATGCAGTAGGAAACACTCAAGTACTGTATGTACTTAGTTAAATTCCACTACTGCTAAAATAACTGTAGTATGCAGTAGAGTATTTTGTGGACTTGAAACCATGTTTTTCCCTCTCTCTTACTTGAGTGTTTTGTTTTTTTTTTTTAACACAGATTGTGTCGATCGGTGCCAAACAATAGATCGCTCAATTTTGAATTCAACGCCGCAAAATGCAGAAAAGGTCAAACGGGTTGATTACGAGCTTTGC
The DNA here is from genome assembly GCA_037176925.1 of Amniataba percoides. NCBI lineage: Eukaryota > Metazoa > Chordata > Actinopteri > Centrarchiformes > Terapontidae > Amniataba > Amniataba percoides. Next base: position 1,907,220 of record JBAJHX010000011.1, on the reverse strand, counting down.
ACACACAAATCAATACCCAAATCAAATGATAAAAGACACTAAACCTTTCCGCCTTGCTGACATTTCTCTCCATCCCGCTGAGGGAAAGTTTTGATATCAGGACCCCCCTCAGAGGAAGATGGGGGTCCTCTCTCTTTCTCTCTCTCTCTCTCCCTCGCCAGCCTCCACTCATCCTAAATGAGGGCTTTTTCCTCGTTTTCCTCTGCTGTTGGTGGGGGGTGTCAGGCTCAGGGAAGAATGAAGACTTCCTGGGGAGGGCCTTTAAGTGCTGGGCTGAGGAGTGCCCCCCTCCCAATTCATCCATCCACCCCAGCTCTCTCTCTCTTACCCTCTCAGTCCTCCTCTGTGCCTCTCGCTAAATGGGGTCAAGCTCCCAGCCAGGACTTGCTGCTTTCAAAGACCCCAAAGAGCAGCTCTCCTCCACCTGCCCTTTCCCCCCACCCTCCACAACCTTTTCTTACTCTTTTCTTCTTTTGCCCTCCACTTTTCTTCACTTCACCTTCCTCCCTCCTTCCTGCCATCCACTCTCCTCCTCTCCAACCTGCTTGCATCTCTTGCAAATTCACTGTATGTCCAGCTGCAGTTGGTAGCTGCTACATGTTGAAATGTAGTCTGAAGAAGCAGTCAAAACAGTAGCTATTTGAAATTTAGATTGCTTAAAAATTAATTTTTCAATCAGTTTCTATCTAGATCTTTGTCTGGACCAGTGTTTGCAGTATTGTGAGTCGCCCTCCCTCAGGTCATGTGATAAATCAGAGGGGTCGCAAGATTATGAACACATTAGAAATGTGTAGGGGAAAAAAACTCTCTGCTATACAAAAGAAAGAGTCATGTTTAAAAAGTTTGGTCTTGTCAGAGTCAAAGGGCTTTTGAACCAACATTTAGATGTTGTCAAAAATCTCCACGGAGACCAGCGTAAAGACATGGATTATGATATGTAAACTCATGGCCCACTCCACCGAGGTTAAGAGCTCCCTTAAGGCAACATGTAATCGTAGTCAAAAAAAGATCAGGCAGCTAAACCTGGTCCGTTTCTTTCCAACTCCAGCTCCGACAGACAAGAAGAAAACACGGACAAACAGCTGGACTCCTCCGATAGCTGCACATTCAACTTGCACAGCAGCCCCCTGCAAGTGCAAGCTATTATTTTTCCTCCAAATTACACGCTATTAGTTTCTGTGTGCATGTACTGAAAGTCATTCTCCTGCATCATGGACGGAAGATAAATCTTTTTAAAGACTTTTTTAAGGAAGGAAGGAAGAATTATAGAATTAAGGGGAAGTAGAGCAAAGGGTCCTCGCATACTGTGAGTGAGGAGCTTTAGGTCAAACACACAGGCTGATTTTATGCACTTCCTTGTGAGCAGCGTAAATGCGGCTGGTTATTCGCTAGTGAACCTCCACCACCTGTCCAACACACACCTTCGTGCCTCAAAGGGCCCTCCCTCTTTGGAAAGCAGCGACATACCTTCCCTCCTCTTACCGGGCGTCCATCCATCCATGGGAAGTAACAGGAGAAAGGCAAGTTGAGTTTTCTTTTCCACCACATATCCATCCATCAGTCCATGCAGGATGAGGCAAGCTCGTTCATTTCTACACCTTTTGTCTCGTCTTCTTGCAGCAGGATGAGTAGGAGCCTGTGAGGAGACAGAAAAATGGATGCAGCATATTTTCCACTGATTTTCTATTATTGTCTCTGCCTTGCAGAGTCAAAGGTGTTCCCACAGTATCACATCAGCAGAAGAAACTGAAGCCCTACCTGGTGACTTGCAGCGACAAGAGCCACTCAACTGCCCCTGCCCTCAGCAGCCATGTATTTTCGTATCCACTTGCCTCCTATTCCAACTCCCCTCCACCTGGGCCTGTCTGCAACCTTCCCCCCTTCGCGTCTACTCCTCTCCCTTCCCACCGCGGCGCTCCACACACCCCTGACTCCGAGTGCGGGCAACCAGCGTGGCTCTCCGCTCCCCTCCAACCCATACTGGGTTTTATTTAATTTGCCCGTATAATGGACGTGAATGAACCCCGGGGTTTAGGGCTACACAGGCAGAGAAAGCGACAGCGGAGGGAGGGGCAGGCCGCTCAGCAATGTGTGTCAAAAGAGAAACAATAAGTGCCATTATTTTTGATTGGCTTCCCCTTTTTGAAAATTACTTCCAAAGTGTGATGTCCCATTGTGGGAGCAGAATAACGCTGAACAATGCAGCAGGGGGCAGGGTGGGGGGGTAGTCTTATATATCCAGGCTAATATTCAAGGGGGCTTTGGCCAATGCTGGCGGGCCCGCACTGGATAACCCTGAAGCGCAGCGACTGGGCCCTGGGTTAGGCTCATAATGGGAGGCATTGGGAGGCCTTTAGTTCCCATTGTGGCGGCTGTGTCAACAAAGAGGCCGCTGGGAGTTGCCTGGCATGTGGAATGGAGAAAAGGCCCTTTATCCCTTTCTTTATAGAGAGGGGGAGAGAGACTGAAAGAGAGAGAGAGACGTTATCACAGCAGCTCGGCGCATCACGTCTGTCTCTCTCTCTCTCTCATGTCCGTGTTTACCCCGTGAGACTTTTTGTCTAAAGGGAGGAAAAATGAACCCAAAGCGGGCAGACTGTTGGATATAGTCAGCTTATACTCTGTGTACAATGACTTTTAACAGTGAGCAAATATTCTCCTGGCTGTCCACAAAGGGATTATATTACTGTATGCAATCAGATAATTCAATTTTAGTCCAACTTGGGTGTTATTTTCATAGTTTTGCCAATCATTTCTGTCAGTATTGAGAACACTGCACTCACCAAAGTAAGTGGTAAGATTTTCAAACACCATGAAGTCCCTAAAAAGAAGCTGAATAGGGCACGAAACACAAGCAGTAAGGCCAAGAGGTTGTAAACACAGCAAATGGAGGGAAAACAGCAAAATGATTAGTTGTGTGCTCAACTTCTCTGTGTAATGGAGGATTACTATTATATCGTATCTCAGGTGTCCTCACTTTCAGTTAAACCTTCATATAAAGTGGATGACCTGCTCGTTTACAGGCCGGCTGCTGGTGTTTCTCGGCCGTCTTGGTCTGTAGCCACGTCTCAGTGCGCGCTTTCATTTTGTTATTGCTCTCAGCTTAAAACCGCCATATGGTTCAAGGGAAAACAGTAACATTTCAATGCAAACAACGCATCATATCGCTGGGCTGGAGCCAAACATGCTGCTGTTAATTACATTAGTCAACATCAGACTATAATCCAGGTTATCCTGCAGCTGTACCGAGACCGGAACAAAAATTGGAGTCGAGCCCGGAGCAATAAAAAGTCAACTGTAAGATCTTAATGGTTACAGAATCCATCATCTACATTTATTTTTGTGATGTACTACATCATTTACTCACTGTGAGCACGCCAGGAGACGATTGGGTTCATTGAACAGGGTATCTATCTGAAATTTAATTAACATTAGCTAACAGAAGTCACTATAAGTTACTGGTCATACCAGAGCAAGTAAGAAAGTGGCAGCTGCAGAGTGTGTTGAACTGAACAACATTCTGCTGCTTATGATTTAGTCTGAGTCTATTCTTTCAAAAGCTAAATCATAGCTTCAAAGTGGTCCAAAGTAAATCTAAACTATGACTCTCTCTGGCCTTTCACACTTGGTTATACAATTAATATTTCTATGTTGCAAAACTCTGTTTCCAATAAGCTTTGAAACTAACATTCATGAACCCTTCTGGACTTTAAAAACGCACTTAAAATGTCCTGCGCAATCTTCAGGTTCAATTGAAAAATGAATTGAAATGAAATCAAATGTCAACACTGGTCTTCAAAAGCGGTCACTGGCAAAATAAAGAACAGTGTTTACCAGCTCAACTGTCCGTCTACTCAAAGCTCTCTCCTTTCCTTGTTTTAGAGCAACACACACACACACACACACACACACACACACACACACACAAACAGACCAAACATACACACAGACACTCACATGAGCAGTGGTTAGCTTGTCAATATCACTGTCGGCCCATTCATTCATCCAGCTCCACCTGGGAGAGACGGACATGTGTGTTTACTCTAGATTCTATTCCCCGAGGCAAACACACACACACAGCACTATTATACTTGTCTCCTGGCTGTGATGAGGCAACCTTGAGAAAGGCAGGCCAAGCTGAACAAATAGCAGCATCCAAACACACGCACGCACACGTACACAAGAACACACATGCAGAAGAGCAGCACCTAAACAAACAGGGCCGGCCACGGTGGCAGCACACGCCAAGCAGCTCTCATTACCAGCCAGCACAATGAGCGTAAGCTGAGACGCGTAAGCTGACACACACACGCACGCACGCACGCACGCACGCACGCACACACACACACACACACACACACACACACACACACACACA
>JBAJHX010000011.1:1868888-1879039 GCA_037176925.1 Amniataba percoides | reverse complement strand
GTGTGTGAGTGTGTGAGTGTGTGTGTGTGTGTGTGAGAGAGAGAGAGAGTGAGAGAGTGTCAGAGATGTTTGCTCTGATATTGATGCCGCCTCATCCTGATCCTATTACACGGCAATAAACATCAGCTACCAACATGGGGATTACCGTGTGTGTGTGTGTGCGCGCGTGTGTGTAACACTCGTAATTTTTGGCTGGACCTTTTATCCGTCTTATGGAGTGACAGTCTCCCCCTGTCACACGCACGCACACGCACACGCACGCACGCACGCACGCACGCACGCACGCACGCACGCACGCACAAATTCATATCCTGTGGTTTGTATTACTACCCATGTGAGGACTGCAGCACCACAAAAGGAAACATTTCAGGAAAAGACACATTGTTCTTTATGTTGCTGTTTGTCTCCATAGATACCAGCTGATGATGGTTAGAATAAGCTTTAAGTGCCAATTTTATATCAAAGACAGACTTTTTATACCAAAAGCCTGCAGGTTAATTAGAGCATATCCAAACTCTCTGGAGACGTTCAGGGACATAAGGGACATTTGTCTTTTAGCCTTCCGTTCTCACAAAGTCGCTGTATTTAACCACTGAAAAGTTTCATCAGGTCGACTTGATGACAGTTGATTGGCACATTTTCTAAATCTTTAATTGACATTATTTGTCAGGGTCTTCCTAAATGTATAGTAAATTGCCTATAGGTGTGAATGTGAGTGTGATCAGCTCCAACCTGTCCAGGATGTACCCTGCCTCTCACCCAATGCCAGCCCAGGTTAACACCACCTATGATAAAGAGTAGCTAATGTTCCATCAAAGGCATATTGAGAGAAGGTAAAACATCTGTTAATATTATTCTTGATCACACATTTAAAGAAACGGCACACCCACAGAATGATCTGCCGCCTCTGTGGTTGATCAGACTGAACTATTTAAAAGAAGTTGTGGTCATATGAAAGGACTGGTGACTGGAACACAAACTGCAGCCTCCAGTGTACATCCACCCAGACCTCCTCCCTGACAGGTTTTACAGAGCTAAAGCATCTAACTACTTCTGCTCCTGAGAGAGAACAGTCATTACCTACTCACACAATCACAAGAGATCACTTGTCAAGAAAACTTAAACACAGGATGTTTCAAGCATTTGAACAGACGACTGTGTAACACCAAAAATGATTGAAAAAAAAACAACAATAATAATCTAAAGTGGATGAAATTGAAAATGGAGGATGGCCATTGCAGTGTGGATGGGAACAATAAGCTCCTCCACCACGATGACATTTGATTGTCATGTAATATCGGATATCTCATTGTCTGGGGATCACTTTTTGGAGAAGCTTGACTTTCTGTTGCACTCTGCTGTTCACAAAAACACCAACAGAAGCATAAAAGCTACTTGGCGGAAGTGACATGAAGCAGGCGGCTCCAGCTGAATATAGATTCACCACCAAAATCTTTTTTTTTTCCAGGGGCGGGGACGGCTCTGGAACAATGTTTACACCATAAAATTGATGAACTAATGACCAGTTATCACTCCCATACCATGCTGGAATGAGTGACCTGCTCTCATATCAGGTTTTAGAGGGAAAATATAGACAAGACTGAATGCATGAGATGATGTTTTTAAGAAAAGGCCGATACTGAGTCCAGGATATTTTTGAAGCAGTTGGTATAATGCTTTTCTACCTTCGTCAAAAAGAGAAATGGGTCGTTAAACCAATCCGTCCATCGTCACGCTCGCTCTTATCCTTCCCTCCTTCCCCGTCTTTCTTTCTCTCCTTCTTTCTATTCCTTCGCGCCATCCCTCCCTCCCTCTCTCTCCCTGTCCACCCCCCATCCCTCCTATTGCCTTTCTTTCTTACAGAAAATCTAAAAGGCTGACATGCAAATGGGGCTTATTAAATCCTATTAGGCCGTCTGTCACAAGCCAGCAGAGAGAGGGAGAGCGAAAAGGGGGGAGGGAGGGAGGCAGAGAGCAGGAGACATTATGATACGAGGGAGGGAGAAACAGAGCAAGATGAACTGAGGAAAGGCATCTTTGTAGGGGAGAAAGAGGTGAAAAAGATGCCTTTTTTATAATGGGGTGCTTGTAACTGTGTTTTTGCAGATATCTACAGTACATAAATATAGAAGATGGTTCCTATATTGTGAATTAGTGTCCAGTTCTTTTCTTTCTTCCTTCTGAAAACCCCTGTTACAAATGATCATCTTACTTTTTCTAAATACACCTATACCCTCATACCAAATTTTTTAAAGACTTTAAATGTTTTATGGATGTAGCTTCCATAGGCCAATTTCTGATCAGTTAAGATAAAAAAAAGCAGTCATCCAGGCCAGAGTATTTCACTCCTCACGCGCGGTCACAAAGCTCTTGGTGGAGAGGTGAAGGAGAGTAGGTGCTGCATGTTTTTGTGTCCATATCACCGGAATCATCTCTGATTTCGGAAGAAAGAATTCAAGCCTATTCAAGGTCAAATCAGGCCTCTCAACTCAGGTTTTATACATGAAAGCGTTTTTTCGTGCTAATTGGATTTGACAGTAATGAAACACAAAGCAGGTGCTCCTGATGCACAGAAAGGCACAGGCAGAAGGCTGGTGTGAGGTCAACTCACATTGGTCTGTATTTTGAATCATGTAAGGATAAGAAAGACTTTTTTTTTGTACTTTAACAAAGCCGTGTGCCTTGAATCTTTGAATGCAATCTTTTCTGCAATATTTCTGCAATATTTTTACTTAGTTAGCATTAGTTTTCCTTTCATTTTATATAATTATTGAAGCTGACTCTTGAAACTTGGAACTGGAATTGTATTACCAAAACTTTACTTTAAAAATGGTGCAAAAAAAAATTACATTAATGCCCGGTTTGTATTCACAATTTAAACAAGTTCATGAGTTTGTCAGACCTTTTGAAACAGCTATATTGTGGTGCAGCAGAGGGTGCACTCGAAAATTTGCTATGAGTTTGATCTTTGACACATCCAATTGACTTTACAATAAAGTTAGTAAATAAATAAAAGTGGAGGACACTAGTGGTCAAAGCCACGCCGATCAGATAATCACGACAACTTTGCATTTGAAACACAGTTTGTAGAAGTATTTGTGGTTCTACACACAAAGAAAGGAAAATTACAAAGAACCATTGGCCTTGTCCAGTGAGGCGCTTTTCAGGATTGTTACAGACTTGAAGCCACAATCTAAAAGTTGCACCACAGTCCAACATCCCTCACTGTTGCCCACGCCAGATTTCATGGTAATCCGTCAAATTGTGTTTCGACGTTTCACTCAAATTACAAATGCAAAATGCACCAAAGTCAGTGAGCTTCATTGTGCGTACCAGATACAATGGCAATTCATTCAGTCAGTTCATGACAGCTATTCCCTTTGCATGGCCAAAAATGCATCCACAACAAGCCACAACTCGTGAAAACACTTTTGAAATGCTAAGACATGCACAGATGTCAGAAAGGAAATGGGAAGTATTTGACAATTTAAGTTAAATTAACCTTAATTAGATACATTTCTGGGTAATTAGTATGTGGGTTAATTACCCGACAGGTTAATGATAGAGGATGAAGACGCTGAAAGTTAAAGTAAAATTAGCACCTGATGAAAGTGTAATTCACACCAACACTTGGCCCATTTTTTCATAAACACTTAATCAACTATGATTAAGGATTTAGGCACTTTCTCTTTGCTTCTTGCTCTTGTCTTTTCTTGGCCGCCGTGATGCTGTCAGACCAAAGTTGTGTATGTGAGCTAAACACTTCATGTAATCTGAATTTGTTCTGGGCAACATATTACAGGTTATTACTTGTCTTCTCCTTGTTCTCCCTCTCATCCCTCACTTCTCCTCCTCTCTGCTGCTCTTTCGCTTTGATTTTCTTTTTCAATGATGAGACAGAGCGGAAGAGGGCTGCCTTTCTCCTGCCTGTCAATTATCCCCCTGTCCGTCTCTCCGTCCGGCTTAATTGGCGTTTGGGAGACGCTAGCATCGTCCCAGCGGGCTCAGGCAGAACAATGGAGGCCCATATAGCTGACCGGCCCTCGGCTCAGCCCAAATTGAATTGGAAATCTTCCATCTTCTCTTTAGCATAACAAAAGGGGTGCAGGGTTTTTAGACAAAGGGCCCGTTTTAATGGAGAAAATCAATCTTTGGGAGGAAGCGGCGGCATTGTCTCCCATCAGCTGTACAGGTGTGTCTCGCCCATGGCGGCCTTAATCAGAGGTGGCAGGGGAGAGATCTGGAAGCTACATCTCTGTCACTGTGGGGAAGACTGGCAGTCGTGGAGAGGTGGCGGAGGAGAGGGGAAGAGGAGAATGTGCCTATGTATGTCCTGCGATTCTGGCATGGACACTGTAAAGGTTAAAGGTTTACATCCCCCGTGGATGGACCGGGCCTCGGAACAAAGAACCCTTGCAGATGGCATCAGGACGGCAAGAGAGCCTCCTAGATGTGTTTCAGATCTGTTGCACATAACAACAATGCAAATGGCAACTAGGATACTAAGACCTTATCTGGACTGATGGACCAGAGTCTACACTTGGATTTGTCCTAAAAGCCATTTGAACTTATACAAAAGCCTAGAGACTTAAAAGCTTGCCCCTTAAATACAATTTCTCATGACAACAAACTATTTTGGCTGCAATTTTTCTGATTGAAAAAATACAAAAAAATGCTTGCAAGAGTCACCAAAGGTCCAGCTCCACATGAAGAGGTTTTGGTGTTTTATCAGAATATCATGGCTGAAAGAATCTTGGAGTCTTGCTCACTCTGTGATGTGCTGTTACGCTGTGATGTTCAAAGAGGAAGAGTCTATTGAAAGAGGGATATAAAAAAATAAAAACCCTCAGAGCTCAGCTTCTTCCCTTCTCTTGAAGGAGCCAAAAGCAAACCTGCCGCCAAGAGAGAAGATTTGGAGGGACATGGATTTGGTGGCTGAGATTGTTGTCTGACTACAATGTTGAGAAGGTACAAGTGAGCACAGTGGATCGCCTGGAGCAGGAGGGATGCTGTGGATTACAGTGGCAGAGAGCTTACTGTGCTCCCTGCTCTGATTTTCACATGTGCACACAAAGAATTGTTATCACTTTTAAGTGAGGAATCAATCAGTCAGCCACGAAAGCTTCTGTCAGATAGTTCATGTTCATTAAATATCTAAAAAGCTGCACACCGAAAAGTGCTGTACAAAGTAATAAATAAGCACATTTTAAGATGGGGCGTATCATGGCAACTTGCAAATTTGCTGAGATGAACCGCTAATGCTAGCACCAATGAACAAATTTCTTTATAGAAGTCAATAAACGCTGCAGGAAACAAATGGCACCATTGAAATGTTGACTCATCAGCAACAGTCACACAATGGTGGAAAAAACTTAACTTCCCATTAAAAGCTATTAAGTGATATCAGGCCTTCTGATCTTTGTGCACTATTTTTTACTATGTTTTTTAGATACGGACTGTACATCTGCAATGAGAAATATTACCACTGCCACTTTAAATGTCCAACTGAGGTCCATGTGAAATGATTTTTTTTTTTTTTTGCATTAACTTGGACAATGCCGTCATACCTTTTGCATTTAAGTGCAATGGGTGTACCCTTGAATGATTTCATTGTCCACACATTATATTTGAATGAGGCCATAATCTGCCACAGCTAACTGACATCTTTCGCTCCCCCTGTCTGTTTCCTGCTTTCTGTCAGTGTCTCCCAGCCGGTCTGTCGGTGCTGTTAAGGAGTAGTCTTTCAGGTCTGGGTGTTTTGATAAGGTGAGTGTTTGTGTTTATCTGCGCGCTCCCAGCTCCGTGCATTACCATGAGAATGGTTTAAGCCCTCTGCTAATCCTCTGTGTCTCCGTTGTAATAAATGTCTTCATTCACACACTCCGCTGCAGAGAGGGGACTGGAATACACCGGCAACGGCAAACATATCGTCTTCCCAAGGATGATGCAGTCAAACATGTCACCTTGCACTGACCTGAAATTTGAGCATCTGTCTTGGACCAATCAACACCCTCTCCTGTGTCTGATGAAAAGTGATGACATCATTCTTTTTTAAAAGTTTTAATAAGGCTATGTAAGATTATGATCAATAATTCTGTCTTGATATCATTTATTTCATGTGATAACTCACTCTGGGGTCTACACTGTGTACAGTTCTGAACACAGTAACTAAAAGATGACACTTGTGAAACTACAGTGTCATCTTGATGGCTAATTATGCAGCCGAGAAGGCACCAAAAGTGCAAAAAGAATCTGATCAGCCAACCGAGAGTTGGAGGTCGAGGTAGTATGAGGTCTATAATTATGTAAAGGAATAAAAACTGATTGACAAAACACATTTTGGCCAAAGCTTTATTAACTGAATTAACTAGATTACTGCCTACTATGCTGAGCGAAAACGTGCAAGCTAAGATGGACTTTGGCCTTTAGAAACAATAGTTGCAGGCGAGAGATTTTAAAATATGTGCTGTTTTGTGTGAATACAGTCAGAACATGAATCACAGTTGTGTTGCAAAGGTTGACATTCATGTCCTACAGTGTTTGAGCAGTGCACATGTCACTCTAATCGCTCATGACAGGCACTTAAACACTGTAGATACAATTAATAATAGAGTACAGTACAAATGCAATGCTTCTCGTTTCATTTCATTCAACAGGATCCAACATACTGTTTCCAAAAAGGGCATTCAGTGTGTGTGTGGGTGCATTTTAGAGAAGCTATTTCAAGCTATTTCAAATCTCTCTAATGCCTGCATGTTGTGTAATCTCTGACAAGGACGAACATAATTGAAACAAAATGAGAATGCGATGTAAAGCGTGTTTCTCTGACAGTCCGACCACCAGGTACACAGCAAATGGTAAAGCTTCTATCATCATTATGAGCTGTATGAAAAACGTGGCAGATCCCACAAATTAAAATGATTCATTTTTTATTTATACTGTAAAATGTATATCTGTTTACATCATAGGGAAATGATTAAATATATGAGCTCTGACAAGTTACAGAGCAGCTAAACATTCATTTCTATGACATGTCACAGGATTCAAATAAGGTGCTTAAGGATCAGTAGTGCAGCAAACACTGATTCTCTGCTCGGTTAGTTTTTCAATGAGCCATTCTCATTCTGTCACCCAGCCCCCGCCCTACCCCATGTCGCCCCTCTGACTCACCCCTGTCACCCAGAGTTTTCCACACACAAAGCAGTCTATTAAAAAGCCTTTAGCGAGGCCATTCACTCAGAGTCTGCTTTCGCTGAGATGAGGGATGGGCTGAGGGTAAAGGTTGTAAAGGAGTCTGTGTGTGTGCGTTTGTGTGTGTGTGGAAGAGGGGGGGTTGTTGATTTTTCAGCATGTAAGGTCTGGGCCTTTGGACCCTCTGGAACATTAAACCCAAGGGATTTAACGTGATAAAATGTCCTCTAATCCCATATAATCCTATACAAATACATAAATACACATACTAATAATTCTAATGCTACACGCCATGTGTTTCTTATTTTCCTGTTGTAATCCATGTCTGACTAAACATTTGTTCACCGTCAGATGTGACAGAAAGACGAGTTAGTTATTGAAGGAAAAAGGTACCGCCCACACAGTTTGATTGACTTGACTGGAGGAGCAGTGAGGAGCTCTCAGCACCACAGATGGAGACTAAATAGAAAAACAGAGCATCTAAAGGATTTCCACTTTAACTTTCAGCTTTCAGTGATAAGAGTGTTTGTCCATCGTTGTACAGTCAGCAAACACGCTGTCCACCGTGTGTGTCTGTGAGTGTGTGTGCAATGTAGAGCAGCTGCCAGGATCACTGGCTAGTCACCCACTTACACACACTTGCAGACCGAAAATTATCAATTTCAGACTGCATCCTAGATGATATGTTAATGTGAGAGATTAAACAGTGACTACTTTTGCTCACATTGACAATTTTAACATGCTGATATTTAGCAGGTCTACTGTTTGTCATGTTCACCATCTTAGTTTGATGTCTTAGCATTTTACCAATCAGCATTAAACACAAAGAAAAGCTGAGGCTGATGAGGAGGTCATTGGTTTTCTAGGTGATAAATGACATCTTTGAACTGATGATGACACTGAATAAAAGATCCACTAAGAGACACCAAAGTTTCTTGTGAAGGGGACATGAATGTGTGTGTTGTTGACATATTTCAGTCAAAGCCGACATTCCCATCCACACAGACACGCTGTATCTGAAGAAATATTTGTTTTTTTAACAACATATCATCATAGCCCACTTCAGACTTGTTACCTTAATAACATCAGTTGAAAAATTTCTACCATCTTAAAAACGTCCACTTAAACTCTCCTTTCCAGATAACTGCTGCTGACATAACGGCACAGACAGACGGATAAAGATTATTATCAACGTATAAAAGAAAGTCAGTCATTTTCCATTTCACTTAATCTTTCACAAAATAACTCTCTCTCCACAGCAAACACATATAGAAGGCCCAAGGTCATGCAAGTCTCAATCTGAAGATCAGCAGCATCTATACCCAGAGAGCATTTCTGACGAGATACTTTACTAATAGCCCGAGCTGGGGCAGAGGAGCGAGGCAGAGCCGGAGAACAGAAGGTGTCTGAAACCCACAGTTAGCCTTTGCACTCCCCTGTTTGAAGAAGATGAAGGGATCTGTTGGGAGGAAGGTGAGATGGCAAGCCTCTTCAACACCTTTGATGCTCAAACGGCAGCAGGAGATCAGAGACGGTCAGATGAAGAAAGGGAATGGCGGGAAGAGCAACAACATATTGCAAAGAGAGGACGGGAGAAAGGACGCGTAGATGGAAGGATGAGAGTAAGTGTTCCAGCCGTCGCCAGACAGAGATGGAGATCCATGGCAGCAATAACATCTATGTCAAATATGTACCCCCCTGCCTCACCCTTTCCTGTGTTAAGTGCACTGCCACTGGGGTATGTGAAAGCAATGCATTTAGCGTCGCTGCTGTGCTATATGCTCGCACAAACATATGAAAGCTACATAATAGCGAGGATCACCAGCATCTTTCTGTCCAGGAGCCAAATGGAAAATGAAACCCTGGCATTGGCTCTGGCACACACACACACACACAAACACACACATTGCTATGATGACCCTCAGTGACTTAATTTATCCCTTTATCCCTAACCCAAACATAAATTTGACCCTCACACTTCTTGCTGACACCAAACAAAAGTTCAGCTGACTTGGTGCTCGTGTCAAGCACCGGCATGTTTGAGTAGAAACACTGCACAGTGGTTCATAAAAATACAAGGGGCTGGAACTTTATTGTGATCATTGATTCATCATATGAATCATTATATTCTCCAGGAAAACAGCAGAAACACACGTTACAAAGTTGTGTGTCTGTTGTTCTGTGAGAAGAAGTTTCAGTCATTTTTGGAGCTGCACAACTCACACAACCATCTTTCAAAAAACGATGCATTAGTCCGTCTCTCAAGGCTCATGAATGTGGTTTATACCTATTTTGTTTAATACACAACAACCACACACACGCACATACAGTTTACTATGAGCACACACTCATGGTTTGCAGCGGGATGAGAGATGGATGGGTAAATATTGAGCTGTGATGGGGTAAACAATGCCCTGGTAACCAGATGGCTGGACTGACACACACACTCTCTCACACACACGCACACACACACAAACTCATACGTCCATCAAATCTCAATAGCTGTTGGCTCAAAAGAAAGATTTTGCTGGGAGAGACAGAGAGAGGCTTGTTTTAAGGTTGACACAACCACAACCTGTTCATCACCGTGTCTTTCCAGATCTGAACACCTTCTCTGCCTCCACCTGTTCAACACTTTCTTCTTCCTTGTCTACATTTCTTTATCTCTCCTGGTTCTTGATATGGCACACACAAATATCCAAACTTAATACAACAGCACTGAATTTAAGCTGAAAAACACTGACAGTTCAGGTGTCATCGCTACAAATTTAAATTCTCTCAGCTCAGCTCTCTCTGCAAATGAATCTAAGAGAGTTTATGCAAGACAACATGAGAAATCCAATAAGGATGTAAGAAGGATGTAAAAATGACAGCAGAAGTTAAGTTAAAAGGAAGTAAAGAAGAGAAGTAAAGGGCAGTAGAAAAAAGTTGAGTCTGTGTAGCACTTCTGAGTTTAAAGA
>JBAJHX010000011.1:1847861-1865270 GCA_037176925.1 Amniataba percoides | reverse complement strand
CACACACACACACACACACACACACACACACACACACACACACACACACACACACACACACACACACACACTGACTCACACACTACTCTGATCTCCTCATCCTCAGATAATCCCGCTCCATCTAAAATCAGAGCAAACAGCCCGCAGGGGACAAACCGCCGTTGTTTCGCGCCCATCTAATCCTCCTCTCCATCATTCTCATCTCCTTCTTATGTCTGACAAGGCTCCTCAGCATCAGTGGAGATCAACAGAAGCGCTACTGTGTGTGTGTGTGTGTGAGGAGAGAGAGGGAGAATGGCGAGACAACCACAACGATCCAAGGGGGGATTTAACTCCAGTTTCTTCAGGCCTATTTTGGTGTCGCGTGTCAAGACTCAACAACTAAGAAAAATCCTGTCTGGCTGGACAGTCAAAACCTCTTTCTGTCTCTTTCTGAGAAATTAAGAGCGTGGATCCACCAGAGCAAATTCCCCTTTCTGGCACCGGCGTCGGGGAAAAAAAAAGGAGAAAGAAGGAGGAGAAAGGAAGGAAACAAAGGATGCGGAGAGGGCGGGAAGGAGGAGATAGGAGATGAAGGGAGATTAGCAGATGAGAGAGGAGACGTGAGAGGGGACGGACACGAGGTAAACAGGAGAGGAGGGGAGAGACGACAGGAGACACTTAAAGAGAAGGTAAAGGAGAGGGATGGGAAGAAAGGATGATTATTAGATGTAGGATGCAAAAAGGAGGTGAGGAGGGAAAAGTGACATAAAGAAAGGAGAAGTGACGGAAAAGTGAGGCAAGTTTTGGGAGGAGGAAAGGCTATATGATGAGAGATCATTGGAGGGGGCTGGAGAGAAGAGGAGGTAAAAGAAGAAAAGGGGGGGATGAGAGGAGGTATAAGGACGAGAGGGAACGAGGAAAGGCAAGAGGAGGAGATGAGAGGTAGAAAGAGGAGACGAGGGGGGAGAAAAAAGAGGAGAGGAGCGGAAAAAGGATTGAAACACACACACACACACACACACACACACACACACATACACACAGTTGCCACTTTGCTACAGCAGCATTTAAAGCTGTAATGACAGGCCAGAGAGTGATAAGAGACTCTGAGTGGAGAGGCCACTATAGCTGCTCTCCTCTCCCTGCTAACAACTGTAATTATCCAAACTCCACACTCACTACTATTGATCTCTCCCTCTCCCCCCTCCCTCCTCACCCACCTCCCCCTTCCAACCCCCCCATCCTCCCCCTAGTGTGTGCTGCTCCTCTCTCTCTCTCCCCCTCTCTCTCTCTCTTGCTGACAGGGTGGCAGCAGAGTGCGTCCCTCTCAGCACAAGAGTTGTTCACACCTGCTGCCGGTAGATGTGGAGAGCAGCGACAAGGACTTGGACAAATACGTGACAGCCACAAAACACAAATATTGGTGCAGCTCCGGCTACCCCCCCTCCTTCCTCCCCATCCACCACCCCCACAGTGCATGTTGAGCACGGGGAGGGTGGATTCTTTTTTGCACTCATGTCTCTCACACCTGGTTTGGAGAAGGTGGCCACAGCTTAGCAACGACAGCGCTAGCATATTACGTGTGTTAATGTGTGTGTGCGTGCTCTCTCTCGTTAAAGGACGTCCTCGCAGGGATGGAGTGGTGAAGAGAAGTGAATCCAAAGTGGCCGGTTCATGCTCCTCATTCAGTGTTTAAGGATGACGTGTATATCCAAATGGCTTTTTGGGTTAAGGTATTTCCTTGCCAGGGTTAGAATAATAATCCTCATGTAAATTAACTTTTTTTTCTCCTTTCTGTTTGTGACATGGTGCTGTTGTGTGATTGTGATTGTGGAGCCTTACCGTGTCACCTGCAGAGGTGTGGCAGCTCTCTCCTGATGATTAAAAGTCTTCCACAACGTGCACGTCGGGACACTTGGCATTTCTCTGCAATAATGAGGAGAAGAGGGAGAAGTGATCAGCGCTGTGGCTTCATGAGGAAAAACAGCTGTCAGTCTTTGCCCTAGGACAACATTAAGTTCATGTGATGAGTCCCTCTAGGAGCAATAGGAATAAAAAATAGCAGACTTCATGTTGGAGTTAGAGAACAGCTCCACAGACTTTTTTTCCAGGTCTTGGTATGTTAAAAAAAAAACTTGGGATCTAATCATGTTCATCTGAAGCAGATGAGGATAGAGTGATATATAGATGAAAAATCATGCTCTTCTCTGTCCCATTTCCTCCTGAAAGTCATTCCCTAACTTTACAGGTGCTAACTACAACATTCAGAAGATTAACATTGCAGCAAACAAGGAGAGGGGGGGTCATCTCTGCAGACAGGTTGAGAGGCGAGAGTGAAGATAAATCCACTTCTTAATCCCAAAATAAATTCTGAACTCTCTCCTGCAGGCAAACGGCTCTGGATCAGAGAGGGGTCTTTTTAATCGAAACTTTAATCTATGTAGAAGCTGCCAGTCTGCTCCACCTCATCCTCCCTACACAACACTTTCAGAAGCTGAATATTTGTGTTAATGTTCATATTTAGGCTTTATATAGACATTTTTTATTAGTTTTTCTGTGCTGATTCTGTGCTGCAGTGCAACAATTACTGGTTCAGAATGTCATATATAGAACTTTTAGTACCCATTGTTTTAGTTATGACAAGGAAAGTCCCCAAACCTTAACAAAAGTTTGTAATTGCATCTGTAATGCAAACAACGTCCACACTCCGTTCGTACAGACGTAGTCCTACTTTGTTACTTTACATCTCTGGTGATAAGACAGTTTCATTTATGAATGAAGGCATCTTAAATATGCTATGAAAATACAAATTAAAATCCCTGAATGTCATAATACTATAATAATACTAAATATAAGACCAAGCTGGCAGTTTTTATCATCAGCAGGTTTACTTTGAAGACGCTGCAGCAGTGGTTTTTACTTAATTATTGTAATATTTTAGATCCAAACCAGGAGATATATATGTCTTCAACATGAAAAGTCATCGACAGTAATATCTGTTCGGTAAAATAACGAGAATCCATGTATTTCTGATCTTTGATGTGTGTTTTGTAAGAACCCTGTATAAAGCTAAATAAACAGTGAGCCCCTTCAGGAAAAACTGTGTCAGTACAGACACACATAGATATAAGGCAACCAACCAACAAACCGCTATGACTGTCTGGAAATTTCACAAATTCACAATTTTTTTTCATCTTTCAGATAGACAAAGCTAACAGTTAGCCTCCTCCCTGTTAGCCTCTCCTACACCACAGCTAGTAAACGAGCTACACTGTTAGCTCAGCTTCAACAACACAGCAACATGAAAGTCACCAGGGACTTTCAGTGTAATCCTTAACATCTTAGCGGTGTAATTAATTTAATGCGAAATTAAACATAACCCAAAATGACATAAATACCTGTCGATCAGAAATGTGGCTAACTGCATCAGCTTTGAATCCTTTCAGGTCTCCTAGCTCCAAAGTTCACCCTTGTTTTGTCTCGGCTTGGCCAAATTCTTTTGTTTTTTTTTGGCCTTTCTTCATCGGTCATCTTCCATTTAACTTGCTTTCCTCTGTAAGAAGTAGTTTGCAGAGGGGGAATAGGAGTTTCTTCGTTTCTGATGTACTTCTGTCCGCCATTGTGTAAACAAACGCAAGAAGCCGCTAACTGACGGCCTTGAGTTTGACCGTGGCAGTGATGCTGCTACGTCACGTGACCAATGATGCGCAACGCAATTGGCTGGAAGTTGGTTTGAGTTCATCCTGACTCGATTGCTTATCCTTGTGACCTTTGGATACCCGGATATTGCGTCTGAATTTTAGACTGCCAATTATAGACACCGAAATTAAGAACACGTGAAAATAAAAAAATTTGAATTTTTTTATTCTGATTTTTTTTTACATTGAAAAATAGACTGAGAAAATGAGACACTGAAATTTCAGTGCCTTGAATTTGGTGGCCAAAAAATTCACATACATAATTGTGGTGTTAAAAAATTCAGTGTTAAAAATTCAAAGTTTTTAAAAATTCAGATTCTGATGAGACAGAATATTCTACTATCAGGACATGGTGACAGGAGTGAATTTGACTAAAAGTTACCTGTTGAAACTTTAACTATTTGATTGACAGGTAACTGGGAGCAGAAACAAATCAGTCCACCCACACACACACAAACACACAGAGCAGAGTTATATTTGAATAGTCCATAGCCGAGGAGTCAATGTTCAAAATGTCAGTGTCCTCTCAAGGTAAAGACACCTTCGACATCCGCTCACTTGGGGAAAAACAGCCTTCATTTTAACTTTTGTGCACTTTCCATTTGTCTGAGGGTGCATTCAAAAGGTCTGCAAGTTCAAATCTTTCAGCCAAAGCCGAGGAAGGAAAATGTCTGACATGTCCTGCCTGACAGTGGCAGCAGCCTTGTGCGGGTGTGAGAGCGCGGCCCTGAATATCGGCCTTCTAGCAAACGGAGATAAGAGGCTTCAAATGTCCCAGCATTCTGATGGTATTCAGACGGTGCGTGTCTTAATCGGGATAAAGCTCCGAAATCATTGAAATCAGCAGATAACAAAACCATCCTGACACTAACTAAGATAAAGATAAATGATTTTTATTAGCACTTAGGAGGACATAAAGGGAAATGAAGCCAAGGACTTTTTGTCAGACCGCTAACCTTGTCAAATTTTTCACAGAAGCGAAAAATGAATCTGCCTCCCAGATTTTTTTTATGTGGTTTGACCACCCACTGAGCTTTTCTTTGGGGCCTCTCTTTTAAAAAGTCACTTTCAAATTGAATGAAACATTTATTTTACCTTTTGATTTTCTTCCACTAAGAACATTGAAATGAAGTTACTAATTAAAGTTTACGTATGGAAAATAAAAAGAATGGTTAAAAACAACAAAGCTTTAATGTTTTTAATGAGCCACACTAACAACACTAATAAGTCTTTTTTTTTTTTACAGAAGATAAAGGTGTACAAAATGTATTTCCTACTGTGGCAAAGACCTAAAGAAGAAAAATAGCAGAGTGGAATTGAAAATGTCAAGGCTTTAAGTGTTGAAACTAATCAGGCGAGCTGTCATTATAAAGGCAAGGTTAATAGCTGCTGACAGAATCACCTTCAGCAGACACCAAGATAAGAAAAAGGTCTTTTTATTAGCAGATACACACTCATACAAGCATATTGGTGTGAGTCTGAACACATAAAAATACTCAACGTGCTCGTGGAGGATCGATGCAGGAGATCCAGTTTGCTGCGCGTCTCCCCCCCGTAGCCGCACGTGGACCATCAGATAGCGCCATTCAGTCGGGGGAAGGATTTACAAGTCGCGCCGTGGCCTCGACACCCGCACAAAACCCCTCTTTTGTTCCCCCATCACCTGTTCCAGATTTATGACGTCCAATTACAAACGTGGATGCTAACAGTATTCCCCATTAGCCTATCAAATGCTTTAGTGGTTGTTCCCTCAAAGGGTTATCTGGCCTTTCAGCAGGGGCGTAACCAATTTATGGCCTCACCCCCCCAAAAGAGAGAAGATCTACACAAAGACCTCCCCGGCTCTGCTTTTTGTTTTCCTGCACTGCTCCCCAAGACAGGTAATTAACAGGGAAGGAGTTTGTGGTTAATTTGCGAGATAATTATCTAAATTAAACTGCCTTTCGTCACACGGGGGGCTCTATCTCTCAGTCTCTCTCTCGCTCGCCTGCATGCATGCAATCTCTCTCTATCACTTGACGAGGGTGGTCAGGCTATTGTGCCGCTGTGGAAACAAAACCCGTAATGACATGTTCTTCTTTCTTTCCTTTTGTTTTCAGCCGCTTTGTTTTGCCTTTTCTTTGTTTTTTCAGCCGGAGAAGAAGTAAATGAAGAGGGTAAAGGAGCAGTGAGAGAGAGAGATTGAGGAACACAGAAAAGAGAGGGAGATAACGGGGAGAATCAGTTTACTTACAGACTTTACCAGATGACAAAGGAGAACAGTGCCATTAACACACGCTATAATCTGATCTGCAGCGGCTGTTATTTATCAGGTGGCTCTGAATGGCGGCGCTGATCTGCGTGGCGCCGTTTGCCTCTCCGAAAGAGCTGGCTCAGGAGATCAGATTACTGAGGCCGGCATCTGGAGTGGGAATCCACAAGGAGTCTGCGGGATTGACATTCAGCGAAGAGAGTCCTGCACATGTGTATCAGCTGATCATAGTCCTCTTAAAAAGCCTAAAGACGATAAAATGCACATGGATATAACACAATCAACTATACTATAACGGCTTATAAATTCCTGCATCCTCCACTTATGTCGTCCATATATCCACACAACTCCAATATCCTTGAATATGTTCTTATGTCATGTCATATATATATACACACACACACATATATACATACATACAGTACACATACAACCTCTCTTTGCCTTGAACTGCCAAGAGGCAGTTCAAGGCAAAGAGAGGTTGTATGTGTACTGTAGATACAAACTTTTTGCCTCTGGCATCACAGCACTCACAGCCTCTGTAGTCACACACTAGTTGAATACTTATCAATGGTAATGGTCAATGATAAACTTTAAAAAAAAAAAAGAAAAGAAAAAAAGCAGCTCACACCTCAACAAACAAGTCACAAAAATAGGGAGTTCAGAAAACAGAAAACAGTCAGCAGCACGGGTGGAATAATGCAGTAGCATCATTTCTGAAGGGAAGTTGTAACTGATGAGTCCAAATATAACTCATATGCATTGATCCCCTCATGAAAACACATAAATAAAATACTCAACATCAATGTTCTGCAGTGATGGCAGAGAGACCTGTCAGCCACTCCAACAACAGGAACCGACACATGAAGCTGAGATATAAATGTTATCAAGTCATTTTACATTTTCATCTAAAGAAATCAGCAGATATTCATGAAGCAGCTGATGGACACCTGATGGGTGAACCAGGAGTCCATCACTGTTGTCACTGGGTGGACAGGTAACATCAGCGAGTGTTTGATGAAGGATTTCTATTCCCAAATCAAAAACTTTCCAGCCTCGAGTGAAGAACTTTATGAGGAAATTTCATTAGAATTAGCTTTTTTTTTGTGCTGCTTTTTTAGATTCGATACATTGTCATTTGCATAAAAATGCCTGGATGGAAACCCAGCTAGTGTGTCTGTGTGTCTGTCTCTCCGTCCCTCCTCACTTCCCCTTCTCTCTGTCTCCCTCTCTCCCTCTCTCTGTACTGTATGAAGGAGGGATGATCGCTCCCTGTCACATCTGTTGGCACGTTGCCATCAAGCCTTGACAGGAAAATAACACTCTTCGGGGAAAATAATACACTCGTTCTGCCGTCGGCGCTCCCAGACACATGCCTCGCCGTGTGTGTGTGCGTCTGTGTGTCCGTGTGTGTGCGTGCGTGCATCTAAAAGCCCTCGTCGCTGCTGTCAACCTGAGCACAAAGGATCACTTTATATGATTAGTATGCATCTCTGAAAAACATACTGAACAAAAAGCCCTGCCCCGAATGCTGCTCCACGCCAATTAATGGATTAAGAAATTATTCTGAGGCGAGGCTTGTTGTGAGACAGCTATGATACGTGGCTGGAGAGGCATTTCTGTTGTGGTTATTGCCAGCTATAAGGCCCTGAATGCATTTTGATCATACAACAGCAACGTATACAACCAGATATTTGTCTTTGCTGAGTGACAAAGCCAATGAAGCAGACCTGCGCTCCGTTTAAAGCCTGAAATACAAGAGAACTTTGCTTTTAAAGGGCTGATGGGAAACACTCTCTGGCGGCCTCGCTGGATGTGGATGTGTGGATTCAAACCGGCAACCTCCCACATCACTTCACTGCCACTGCACCATCACCCTGCCGCCACTCACAGGACAAAAGCCACTTTGACATGGCAGTTAACCCAAGCACCGCAGAGCCCCGGACCCCCTTTAACCCCTGCTCGCCCAGCTCTCAGTCCGGTGTTAAGAGCGCCATTTATGGATTTTGGAAAAAAAGCAGAAAATAGAGACTGAAATCGACTTGGCCCCAACAATGACATTTGATGTCTTACTTGATGGGGCTTCTTTAGGTTTGCATGTGAATGTATCTGTCAGGTGTGTGTGTGTGTGTGTGTGTGTGTGTGTGTGGGTGGGGGGGAGGGGGTCTGTATAATAATGTTTGTTGTTTGCTATTTGATTACTTCAGGAAGTACTTCAGGAACCTTTGCTGGGGGATTTCTTCACACTGTGACCGACAACATGAACCACTAAATGTATTAAAGCCAGAAAACAGTGATAATGATGACTATCAGGAACTAGTAGAGAGTGTTCATTGAATTAGAGGGAACTGAATTCCAGATTTACAGGCTGTAAATAAAGCTAAAATGATCATGTGAGGTTATTTAGTGCAGTGCTGATGAATGAGTTACATGTGAGCGTTTCTGCGGCAGCGTTCAGATCAGGCGTGGAAAGAGGTCAGTTTTCATTCTGAAAGAGTCTGTAAGGCGAATGAACAAACTTCTTCTTAGATGAAGTCAGACCAAACAATCGTGCATTATGTGGTGTCACAATATAAGAAAATAGTTCCATCATTTTATATGTAGGAGGACGTCAGAGGGCTTTATTTTCTCTCAGTCAAAACGAAAAGGAATTTTCTTTCTAGGAATAGAAAAAATACATGTGTGTTTGAAATCATTCATTCAAGTAGAATTCCCTTTACTCCCATTATTCACATTCTTCATGCTTTTTTTGCCCCAGTTTTTCAAAGCTGGGATGCTACATATAACACAGAAGCACAAAGTCTGAAAACTACATATGAAAACATTTGTGCACACACTTTATCTGTGGAGTTTATTTATTGCTTGAATCTTGTATAGACACTCTGCATTTGTTTAGCAGAGCAGTTCAACTTCAAAATGTCTTAAATCACAAACTTACGAAGCAGCTTGGTCCAAATGACACAGCCGGCCGAGCTTCAGCGCTGTAACCCTGCTGCAATCGCTCACAGGACTGCTGAAATATATTTGCTCATGTAATTAGAAATGTATTGAAAAGACGTTCTAATGGTGTGAGTGCATAATGTGATACGTGGTCAAAAAGAGAGCGTGTAGAGTTACATCAGCCGCCTGATTGGTATTCTACCCATTATACGCACTGAAGAGAGCTCAATTCTCAATTTCCACCCAACAACATGGAAAATGGCAGTCCATTTTCCTCTGCTAATGCAAACAACATAGCTCCTCTAAAATCAATGTAATTGGCTGGACCATTTAGTCTGCCTGAATATCTTGTGTAATGCTTGTAGTGGTGTGATGATGGCGGCGTAGTTCCTTCATAGTGTGGCGGCCTGAGTAATGGGAGGAGCGCCGATGTGCAGGATGGGTGGGAGATCTATTTAAATACATCCACAGACAGATCTGCAGGCATGATGCCAGACGGCTGAGGAGTAACGTGTCATTCAGCAGATTGACCCCAACTTTACCAGCAGCTCCTTCACATTCACTTATCCAAACACCTCTGCTCACTCCTGCTGCTGTTTGGTTTTGAGATTACATTACACCAGTTTTAAAAGAGACATTAGCTGATTTTCATGAACCAACTCCAGTTCCAGTGCCGTGGCTGCCATTGACTTTGGCTCCGTCTCATCTCTTTGTATTTGGGGGTGTAAAAGAGACATTCAGCTCATTTAGACGTTGAATGGAGTTGAATGGTCATGAACAGTGCCCCTCATCTCGTCTAAAGTGTTCATTTCTCACAAAGCATTGGAGGGGACTTAGGAATAGTTTGAGGAAATAATCCTTGTGATGTCACCGGGGTTACGTCAGAGAGGGTTTGGAGGTTGAGAGGCAGGATGAGACGCTGCTGAGTCGCATTTTGGTAAATGTAGAATCTGATGTTTTAAGGCCACGACCCGCGAAAAGTCTGGATATCTCTTCCTCAGAGGCATCGACTTTGAGAATTGTGAACACGAATGTGTCTCAAGCAAGTCGGCCAATTTAGAAGGAGTGCAATATTAAATATTAGTCTAATGCTAAATTATACCACTTTAACGAGGATAGCTGTGTGAAATTGTTTTTTTTGTTCACATTTTCTTATTTAATTTCCTTAAACGTGACAGTTGAAGCCCCCTCTCCCTACAAAAATGAATTTATTCTGGCATTACATTACAAGCAAACAAACACTTATTGACTATATTCTTTATGACATTTGTATTTCTAAAATCCTACAGCCCCGCTTTGAGACAAACATCCAAAGATCACCCACACAACAGGAGCGGTTTACCATGCACACCTGAATACGCCTCATCGGGTTTCACATTTTTCTCATGCACTACAAAAAAACAACAACAACAAAATCATCCAGCGGGATAACCAACAAAAACAGCAGTTATCCAAACAAAGAAGCAGATTGGCTTGTGTAGATGCTGCGACCACACACACAAAGCAAAAAAAAAAGGCAATAAGGTGACCTTTTTACAAGCTCGGTCACACTGACTGTCGTCTCCACGCAGAATAGCAGGAATATAAGACGACTGAGGTGCATAGAAAATTGCAAAAATTGGGTTAAGGAAAAATGTCTATTGGTGTGCATTTTTGACATAAAATGTACTTGAACCCGGGCTATATTTGACGATGCATTAGAGGCAGAGAGCGGCTGAGCGGCTGCTCTGTGCTGGAGGCCTCTCACCAGGATCTGTTTGTCAGCTCCCACATTTACTGCGTGGAGAATGAATGCAGAATGCTGGATATTCATCACATTAATGCGGTTTGATGGCAGCCTGGCACTTTGAGGCAATTCAGTCCACGGGAAGGCTCTCGTATCCCACTGGTCCCTGCTTTTTCTGCAAATGCATCGCCGCACACCACTTATGTTTGCAGCTTTATTTTTAAAAACAATTTCAGTCGTCTGGTCGTGTCAGTGTTGGGTTTCACTGTTTTTTCTTCTTAATTCTACAGTAAAGCTGTTTGTTTTTGCTTTGTTATCATTACGCCTATCCATCTTGGGCTTTGAGTTTAAAAATCTTAAGATAAAACAGACGTTTTGCATCCTCTGCAAATCACCAAACTCACTGACGATGCTCAGAATATGCACGACATGGAGCAGATGTGGCAGACGAAGATTCAGCAGCTGAGAAGACACAATGATACCTTCACACCTGCTGCCATGAAACTACACCTGTTGGTGATTCTGGTGTACAGGTGAAAAAAAAAAATCCTAAATCCACACAGTTACAGGCCTAAACTTTGTGGGATGAGTTTTCTGGATGAGACCTCTTTGAATTAGATGTTGTCAAAGTAAAAACTAACCCTGAAAATAAGAAGTGCTAACATGTCAAACATTGTTGGTTACATTAAATCTAAATCCTTATTTAACAATCACACATATCATAAAGTAATCATATAAAACGTATCTTATGTCTTTAGAAATACATCTTTGCTTATGTGCGCTGATGAAGGCCAAGGAGTGTGACTGAATGCTTCAGGAGGAATCTGATAAGTGGACTGAGAAGGTTTTGTGAAACTGAAATAAACCTTCGGGCTCAACAGCTCTTCATGAGCTTTTGAAACGGCCTCCAACCCGCCTGTGAAGGATTTCTATGTGAATATGAACAGTAACTGAATGGTCTAAAACACTGCCAGGATTTATTCATGTGTGCATATAAAGACATGTTCTTATATTTCTTCATAACCACACAATATTGTGTTAAAGTTTATAATAGGGAAAATATAGTGTTGCCTTTTTGCTTTATTTTACTAAAAGATTATTTTATCAAAACCATCATTTAAAAAAGAATTTAGTTTTAAATGATCTTTTAGTTTGGATGATTTTTTGTTATTGATTTGCTCTGAGTGAATAAAACTATCCACGAACATAAAGACTAAAAATAAAAGTGTATGACATTGTGCATATATATTTTTTTATAGTTATTAAACTGCAAAAACTGCAATTCAAAAATTCAAAAGAAAATTCAAAAGAATTGCAGAGCTGATTTCCACACAATCCAAGTCGGAGCTCAGACTTTTTCTGCTGCATCTTTGGAGACACAACAGTCTGCCGTCTTATTTTTCTCCTCCTGTCTTTACTCCCAGTTAACCTGCAAGGAGTAAAAAAAGGAAAAGAAAAAAAGAGAAAAAAAAGGTACATCCTAACAATCTAGTCACATTTGAGGAGTGAAGCTAATGGCGCATCAACAGGTCGAGACTCTGAGCTCACATAATGGCAGTCTTTATTCCGCTCAGGCTTGTTTGGCCATTATGGTACAGTTAGTCTAAATAACAGCTAAAAAATGGCATAAAGCCTGCATAGTGAGGGGAAGTGATATTTCCTACCTGCCTATTCATATTTTAATCTCTCCGCCTCTAGAAAGGCTCCCATACAGTCTGCTGTGAGGGCTACTTTTCATTTACAGTGTGAAACTAGAAGCCAATAATATGCACAAATCATATTTTACTATAATATAGTTCCTGCAAAATGTAGAAATCAACATAATATTCCCACAGTGTGTTCAAGCTCTGTGGTCTTCCTGTGGTGTGAACATTTCTTAATTATTTACATATATTTGAATATACTCACATCTCATGCTCTGGGTTGATTCAGTAAGAGAAGGAATATATTGTGTTTCTAGGCACTGTGACTGAAAAAAGTTTGAATTTCAGGTTCATTTTTTTCAAGTCAAAATGAGCAGAAATTATAACAATATTGCTCAGATGAGTTTGGAGTTTTATTTCCCTTCATATTTCTGTAAGAGATTTTTGAAAATGAAAATATCCTTTCCTTTTTTTTCCAATCAGAATTTCAAATCAGAAAATAAAAATCTGCTGTCGATCCCGCCTCTCTCAAAATATACATTTCCACATGTTTTCCCTCAAATTAAATCTTGAATCTCTTGTGTTTAATTACTGAACAGAGTGAATTAGTGCTGTGCATCAAACCACCCTCCTGAGGTAACATTATGTCCTCCAGCTGTGTCCCGCAGTAAAAACTGTGAACTGATCCAGTGTAGTGGGACTGAGGATCACATGAGAAAATCAGCAGGCTTTGATTTGTCCACACGTGGTCAGTTAGTGTCTAAAAAACAGCTGTTTGCGGGCGTTACACACACAAGTTTAAACACACAGGGCACTGAAGGTGTTGAGGCTTCAGTGGCCCCTCTGAGGCATCAATGGGCAGTTTTAAGGTGGTAGCCAAGCTCCCTCTAGTGGAGAAAATCTTTCACCTGCACTGAAGATGAGAGCAGAGTGTGTGTTAGTGGACGAGATGCTGCCCTTCACGTGCTGTATGATGAAGTTTAAACTTAAGGGAGCAGAGCTTCTTAGCTCTCATTCAATGGGTGGTGTTTCAAATTTCTACACAAGGTGCCGAAATTCTGCTGTGTCCTCAGTCTCGAGTGAAAACAACAATCTGATCAGCGTCTCGTCAGGCCCATGCTGGCTGACACATTGTTGAGAATATAATTCAAATAATGCAGCAGATTAAGTGGAAGGAGAATATCTCACTCTGTGGAAACACTTGTCAATCTGCAAATTTGCATTTACATGTCAGAGAACTGAAGGCGAAATGAGAGATTAAATGTGTGTTCACTGGGTTTCTGTTCTTTAGGATGTGCTGCCATCTAGCTGTTGCATAAGAACCTACAACATTTCCTTACATCTCTAAACTTTGTTTCAGTCATTATTATTACATGGTATACGGCAAATAATAGTGTATATAAAAATCTATAACATATATATGTAATGTGTTTAAATCCAGTGACATAAATGATGTCAATGTGTGTGTGATCTAATTAGATGGAAAATTCATTTCTTCACTTCAACAGATGATGTCCAGTAATTCAAAGGCATTCAAGACCAGCTAATTAAAGCTGAGAACCAAATGTACATTCTTTAATGCCAAAGCTGATTATAGCAAAATGACCACCCGTCAGAGAATCACTGCGTATCACAATGGTCATCAAATCCAACAAACTCCAAGGACACAAGGGCCAGGTCAGAGGTGAAAGAACAGAAGAAGAACCAACTCAACAGAAACAACCTTCATCAGCACTGACAACAGGTAGACGGGTCCTGATGGAGACATTTATCTCTGTTTGTATTTTTCAAAGATGTCTTAGAAAGCACTGCAGCACTAAAGTCTGTTTGCACAGACTGAAACCAACAGGAGATTTTAAAAAAGAGACTGTTGTACATTACCAGAAAGTACAACAGAGAAAGAAAAGAAAGTTCTTTCTCCTCTAAGTGCTAAAGCAGTGAATGTCAGACATGAGGAGACGCACGGCTCTGCAGCCAAGTCATTATGTTACGTGCTGCTAAAAAAAGACAGGTCTGTGCAAAAGAGACGCAGCAATTACCATAAGTGGCCCTCTGTTGAACATCTACCTTTTATAACCTGCCGATAACATCTCCAGCATTTCCACCTCCAGCTCAGGCCGACATCGAGTGAACGGACACGTCACCAAACCGTCTGAAAAACAGACACTTTGCAACAAACGTCAAAAAAAGGAAACATTATGATGCAAAACAATATAAATGTACCACACCATCAGCGGTTTCAAGCCTATTTTTATTACAGGGTTGTTTGCCCACGTCACAGAGCCTCTGATCATCAGAGTCTATTAGCAGAACATTATAAGATTCAGTAAGACAGACTCACAGCAGCAGAGAATATTCTGGATATGATGATTTGAGACTAAACACGTCATCTTGATTATGCTTCTTTATACACTATATGTGGATAAATGGTCACATCATGAATGGTGTGTAAGTGCATGATGATGAGCAGCCAGCGAATCAAACTGATGTTCA
The DNA here is from genome assembly GCA_037176925.1 of Amniataba percoides. Classification (NCBI taxonomy): domain Eukaryota; kingdom Metazoa; phylum Chordata; class Actinopteri; order Centrarchiformes; family Terapontidae; genus Amniataba; species Amniataba percoides. Next base: position 1,850,537 of record JBAJHX010000011.1, on the reverse strand, counting down.
GTCTGTTCAGTTTAGGATCACATGCTGGTGTTCTTTGCATCTCAAAATAAACTGTCATATTTGAACACTGATGAATAAAACACCAGGTAAATATGAGCCGTGCATTTTTTCATTTTTATTTTTAGGTTTCTTAATGGAGTTTCTTAGAAACTGAGGTTTTTAAACTACTAAGAGTTTACATTTTCTAGTTCAACGCAAATTACAGACAGTGACTTTATTTTAGGAACTGACCAAACTGTATACGAACTCTCCATTATTGGTGTCATGTCAAGATTTCCAAGAACGAATGAACACAAATAATGAGTGCAAGTCTGTTTCAGTTTGCTGCAGTTTGCAACACACATCAATCCAAATTCAAAATCTGCATCATCATCCTCAGTGTTGTAATTAGTTGTAGTTTTCACCCTCAGCTTAGCCTTCAGTATATTTTTGCATAGAAAATAGTAAGTTGTGGTTTATGTGTGTTCTCTCCCACTTCATTGCTCAAATTCTTCAGGATGTGACTGTGCAAAGAGAGGAAGGTGGGTGATGTCATACTGCAGGAAAATAGAACAGTACAAAGTCGTCTTGTTTTGTTTCAGTACTTGTTTAATGGTATTTTCCACTTTCCTCTGCGCAGTGCTACAGTGGCTTGCGCTTTCATGAATAAAGCATATATTTAAACGTCGAGGAAGGAGCTGCAGTATTATGATCCACATACACACCCACTTGAAACAATCGAGAATCAATAATTAATCACTGTTGATTAATTAACGATCACCTGCTAAGTTAAAGTTACATTTCCTCTTGGTGTTCCTACTCTCCTTTCAACTCCTGAAAAGACGGTGCTTCCATGACTTTTTCATTTTGATTGACAGATGATTCACCTAGTTTTTACAACATCAAATAACTAATTAGAAAAAAAAACTTATCAGAAAAAAACACTTGAGCCAACACTGGTTTGATAAGAACTATATAAGATGACAGAAAGCATCTTTCTTTAATGACTTATATTGGAACAGCCACCAGGGGGCGATCCAGATGTTTAGGCTTCCCTCTCAGGGAGCTGTCATGATGTCCATCTTTACATGCAGAGACAGACACGCCCACATATCACAGAGGTGCTGCTGGAACTTTTGGTTCTTTAACAACAATTTTAGTAATGGACATATTGGCAAAGTCACCAAATGTTTACACAGATTTACCCACAATATGCCAACTAAAGCGTGATTAACTTTCTTTTTTTATGTTTTGGAAACTCTTCTTGAGGTATTAAAAGTGTGAAAAGCCGTTAACCCTGAGCGCTTCCTGGACATAATCCTCCAAAACACATCTGTCAAAAAACATTTTGCAGAGGTCATATGAATGTGGGAGCTTTGTGGTGTGACTTGAATGAAACTCTTGTCTGCTCGCACCTTTTTCTTTTAACTCATTACTGACATTGGTGTGAACTTTGCATGATGTTGCCTTTATAATGTTTCCTACCAATAACCTCCATCCTGTCCTTTTATCTTTGCAGTGGAGAGTTTCAGTGTCTAACTCCAACAACAAGTCTTTTTTTAGAAATGGCTGAATTAAAGATTTCCACAAATATCTGTGTTGGCATGGTAATGGCATTTCTTAATTTCTGCATCACCTCAAACATCTTTCACCTTCCACAGCTGACAACTGAAGAACAATGAGCTTCTCTTTCCCCCTCTGGTGAGAAAAAGTCTAACATACAGATTAACATGCATGTATAGTATGAATTCTGCACTTACAGCGTGTCGACTCAGTCTCAGTCCATGTTCAGGTAAAATATCCACATCTGGCTGCACGTCCAGTGTGCACAGTTCTCATCAGAGTTCATGAAGTTTGGGTCAGAGGGTGCAAAGTGTGACATCACAGGCGTCTTCTTGAGCGTTTTCCACCGAGCGGAGCCAGAGGACGGCTGTGTTCAGACATCCACCAGGCTGGTTTCCAGGCAGCACTGAGGACTGTTCCTGTCAAATTTAGGTGTAAATATTAAGTCATGTTTGTATTTCATGTCACAAATGCACTGGAAATCACCCCACTGGAGGACACAGCTGTCCCAAAAGTCCATTACTGTCAGCCATCATTAACCTCTGTGTTGTTCTGAAGTAGGAGAACTGCTTCGTTTAGTTAGAAGAGTGGAAAATCCGTGACTTTCACAGGAATGAGTCCTCTTTTTGCTCTGTGGCACTTTAACCCATCATGCTGCTGATGTTGCAGGTTCGCCGTCACCTCACCACCTCCATCACTCGTCTTCTTTTTCTCGACATCCTCACAAATAAAACAAAAAACAAAACATCAGAGACATAGTCCATAATCTCCCGAACGACGTAGAGAGAAGAGATCCACACACACCTGTTGGCTGGCCAAGACGAGCCCATTAAAGTTTGACTTGCTGGAGGCAGAAAAACACAGGAGAGGTTTGCAGTAACAGAGAGGAAGGGACTGATGGAGAGGAGAGAGAGAGAAAGAGAGGTGAAAGATGGAGAGTTGAGGAGTCGAGCATCCTGCCGTCTCTCAGCCAGGAGGATGAATGGAAAGCCTGCCTCTCTGCCTCCTTTTTATATTCTCTCTTCCCCTGCTGCCTCGCTTTGGCTTTTACCCTGGCTTCAATGTGTGTGTGTGTGTGTGTGTGTGTGTGTGTGTGTGTGTGTGTGTGTGTGTGTGTGTGTGTGTGTGTGTGTG
>JBAJHX010000011.1:1815388-1847761 GCA_037176925.1 Amniataba percoides | reverse complement strand
GTGTGTGTGTGTGTGTGTGTGTGTGTGTGTGTGTGTGTGTGTGTGTGTGTGTGTGTGTGTGTGTGTGTGTGTGCGCGGAGAGAGACCTCTTTCAGAGCAGCAGGAATATATTATAACCCAAACAAAAGGAGCCGGCTTATTGTTTATGAATTACTAGCCTTCCAAAGCCAACAAAGGCCCCTATTTTCATAGAAAACTCCATTTTCATTTCAGCTCCATTTGATTACCAGAGCAAAGACAATAAAAAGGCCTCTCCGGTCGCAACGTCCCAAAGGGATTCATTCCTCCTTCTCTTGCTCATTCAGCGCCACTGAAAAGGTTTCTTTATTGCTTTCTTTTCAGGGCCGACGTCAAATGGGCTTTTAGGAGTAAACCAATGACAAAAAATTATTGCTGGGCTATTTTGTACAATAACAGGGCCGGGGGAAGAGAGGAGTCCTGTGTTGTCTTTGTCATCTTTCTTTCCCTTTTCTTTCTGCTACTGGAGAGGAAAATTGCAGAGGCTGGAAATTAATGGCACGGCTTTGAAGGGAAAGAGAGAGAGAAAGAGAAGGGAGACACAATGCAACAATACAAGTCAAATCTAAATTATCACTAGCTACTGAACACAGTGGAGAGACAGAAATGTACTGTATGGCTGTGTGTGTGTGTGTGTGTGTGTGTGTGTGTGTGTGTGTGTGTGGGCGTACCTTTCACAAAACAGAGACACCTGTTGGTTCCACGGCCAAAAATAATACAACCCCACTGTCTCGCTGTCATTTCACCCACAATGGGGCTGCTGAAAATGTGTGTGTGTGTGTGTCATTAACTATTTTGCAGACCTCCAGGTGTGTGTAGAGACACTGGCAGAATTAATGGCAGGCTCAGAACACAGTTTTGGTCGCGACAAAGGCCCTTTAACATTTTGCAGGTGACACAAAGTGATCATGTTTCATAAAAGTTTGGGAAAAGAGAGAGAGGAGAAGTGGTCGATAAGCAACAAGACAGACGGCCGCAGTGAGTATTTAGTGAGTAAACAGTTACTGTTTGCTGGAGTGTTAAAGTGTTAAAGTTGAAATAACAACCTCATCACTTCACAGAAGTCAAGTTGCCTGATAATGATGTTTTGACCAGTTTTGATATCTGAATCTGAAAAGAACATGTTGATAAAAGTGTGAATGCAGGCAGAATGTGGTGTAATTGTATCGCTGTACAGTGGTAATAATAGTGGTTAAATATGTCATAATGTGAAAAAAAATGGTGTTTTGGGTACAACTACATCACTATGTAGCACTTACAGCATGTCGAGCAATTACTCAATACTCACTCAGTAAGTCTGAGTGGATGTTTTGACAGTGTTTTATAGTTTTAGAGTTATCGATGTTTCATCCTCGAGTAGCAAACTGCACGTCCAGATGGATGGACGGCTGCTGCAGGAGCACCGAGAGGCCTGTACAAAATGGGCGCGGGGGGGGGGGCAGCATCAGCGCGCGCCGACTGTAGAAGATGCTCTTTCATCTTTCTCTTTGCCTCCTCTCTTTTTTGTCCTCCCAGATGAATATTTGGCGCGAGACAAAAGGTGAACCAATCAATTATTCCTCTTGCAGGGCCCCGGTGCTGTTGTGAAAAGCGTTGACATTTGAGCTTTCCAGACGACATCTGCAAATTTATATGCCTTCCATTGTGTGAGGCAGCCAGCCCTGTATCAAAGGCTGTAAAAGGCCTTGTCAATTTAGTAAGGACAACTCCACAAAGAGTCCTTTCTCCTCTGTTGTTATGGGAATAATGCTTTTCACTGCTGTCCTGCCAAAACCTGTTGGCAATTTGGCCATGTGATGTTATTGATTGCATTGATAACAGACATCTAACACGGACCCCATCAAACTGTCCTGTCAGTAATGCATTGTGAAGCATCACACGTGTGTGTGTGCAGCGATCAGATTCAACAAAACCTTCTTTGTAGAGGCTGAGCCATGAATATGTGTACAATAGGTGTCTCTGCTCCGTCGTGCTGCCTGAAGCCGCAGTGACTACTGTCAGAATAACAGATAGACTTTGTGTGCAGGTGTAACTGTCACTGAGTGTGGGACGAGGCTCAGTACTCACAAGTTTGATGTTTCTGCCGGTGTTTCTGTCACTTTTTCCACACGTCCATGTTGAATTTGAGGTGTTTATGTGGACAGCACTCAGTCACCTCCCCTGTCACAGATGTTATGGTTGTTCTCAGCAGTAAACAGAGATTAGAGGATGAAATGCAGGTGACTGGAAGCACATGTATTTACCTCTCTCATGCTTAATCAGGTCAGCTGCACAGCACATCCTGTGGTGGTCCAGGCAGATTCAAACCACAGGGGGCAGACTGAGGCCACTTAAATGAACTCTGTTCTTCTCTCTGTGAATGAAATGCACCATTAAATGACACGAGCAAGCAAAGAGACAAATATAAATGTGATATGCAATGTTGCAGCCATTTGTGATTGTGAAGAAATACTAGAGACACAGCATTTGATTCAACAATTTAATCACAGACAAAAGGTGAAATAAATAGAGGGGGGATGATTTTTGTCACTACTGTCATCACCTTCATCACCGTAATATTGGAACACACGACACATTTACATCAGTCACTTTCAGTTAAATACATAAGTTAGAAGCAATAGTTGACACAATGTCTTACGTAAGCTTACATTAGTGTGGTTTCTAATTTCAGTAACACTTCACTTGTCTGCTTAATAACTTTAACAAAGGAAATGTTCTTCTCCCCAAGGCACGTCTCCATGACGTTCGTGAGAAACACGCCGATTTCTGTACAAATCTTCTTGAGTGTGGTCGACCGGGTTAAGTAGAAAACAAGTAGTGTTACAAATGAAAAGCAGTTTAAAGAGTAAAAACACAATCACAAATATAAAAATAAGAAATCATTCAGTCATCAGCACATTGCATATTGACATAATAAAAATTATTAAAAAAAACATTTACAGCGTTGTATTGCTTGGACTTTGGTCTTCAAACAGAAAAAGTGGTGAGCTGATTAAACATTTTGTTTAGCTAAAGAGTTAAGATGAACTCTAACTGACCTGTGATGTGTGACGTGGCGATTATTCCTTATACAAATCCAATAAACCAGCATCTGCTGCAGTTGAAGTGTTCTGACTCAAAGTGGCCTCTTAGTGACCTGCAGTCACCTCCTCCTGACTGCCTCTGACACTGGAAACCTTCTACTACTGACACAAGTATACATATTGTATACATATTGTTTTAAAAGTGGCATACAAAACCAAATGACTGTGTTTCTGCCGATCATGTATCTAACATCAGAGCTGATTTATGAAGTAATCTGTGTTGAACTTTTTCCTTCATTCTGGGTTGTTACATTTGGAGTTTTTATTACTTTTATAATACAGTACGCATTTGTTATTCCTTCTGACAAACAGTGTTGCCACTCACTCCACAAGTTTAAAGGTACTACTAGAGGTGACTGTAGTGTTAGCTTGACAAGACAAAAGACAAAGTTTAAAGATACAGTATTTGTTGGTGTGAGGTTCAGCACAACTAGATTGAAAACAAACTGAGCAGGTAAACCAGAGTCATTGCAGGAGGCGGCCTCTCTCTTTCTCCCTACTTCAAATACAGACCATTAAACAGGTCATGTTTTATCATGTGTGGGGTTGCTGATGTTTCTTTGGTGTGTATGATTCATAAACTGGGCTCAGTCAACAAGTGCAGTGTAATTTTACTCAAGGTTCAGAACAAAACAAAGATGTGTTTAGCTTCTTATTGGGCTGAACGTGGTGAAGCTCCTCTGTAGTGTTTTCAGATCTTTGCACTGAAACTTGTATGGCTCAAACATAGTTTGCTCCTGTAAGATTGGGGCCATATTTGAATATTAGTCATGTTTATATTATTGCCCTCACTGCCATAACGACTGGAAATGCTTTGCAAAGGACATCAAGTGTAACTACATAAAAAGAAAAAATAAAATCAGGATTTCTATACTTTTAAATATTGGTCAGAGTGACAATCTGAAAGAATATAAATTGTACATTGAAGTTAATCTGGAGCTGAAAGCTTAAACTCCCTGATGGTCATGGCCCTGAGAAAATCTCCCTCCAGCTTCCTGCTGACAACAACAAGATGATCTCCCAAAAGTCAGCTGATCTTTAGCTTCTATATCTCTGGTACGATTCACCTGGAGTTTATTTATCTGGGTTTAAAAACTTGGTATAGTATTAAAAATGATCAAAATAATTACCGGCCAGAAAGATGCATCCCATGAAGCAATGCAGTGGACCCGCAAAATAATTTGATAGTAGAATGTTAAGATGTTTTCATCAGAGCATTTGAGAAAACATGAGGTCACTTATAAGTGCTGGTAAATTTCGCTTTAGTTTGTATTTAACATAAAAGTAAATAGAGTCTTTCATAATAATATGAATCAACATTTGAAATTGAAATGAACTTGCTGCTAATGAAATGACGACTGTGGAGGAAAATGTCTAGTTCAAGTTTCAATGTAGGATTTCATTCCCATACTGATATCTCTCTGAAATATACAAACACACGCAGCGTTTTTAATCATGCACCAGGCCAGTCTATGAAATACTGTCCTTTCAGCGGTGAAATCTTCTACTTTACACAAAGGAGCACAAGGAGGAATATAAGATAAATACACGAGTAAATAAGGAAAAGTGACTCGTTTGTCAGCGCTCCAAAGATGCCTGTTTGAAAACCAGGAAGTGATGTCATCATGCCTACCAGCTAATTTGGCCTCACAGCTTTACGGTCAGTCGGGATGGCTTAGCTGATGGCTGGCAGGCATTTTCATTGGTCCACAGTTTGGTGCACGGGACACTGCGAAGGTCAAAGCAACAAAAAAGGGTGACGACATGTTGAAGATGAAGAATTGGCAGCTTCTGTCCACACAGCGACAGTTCAAAGGTCATTTGGTCATTAAAAAGTCAGAAATTGGTCTGGTCCCTGATGATCAGGTCTCAGTTCATCTCAGAGATTAGTCTCGTCCCAGGTGGGGTCATTCATGTTCTTCAGGACTCTCCTGACGATCCTCTCCAGCTCCTTCCTCGCTCGCTGCTCCTCCTCCAGCGTCCTCTTCATCCTCTTGTTGTCCTGGATGAGAGAGAGAGAGAGAGAGAGAAACAAGTGGAAGGATGGAGGGATGATATGATGTCAGTGTTGAGTCACTGACACTGAAACAACAAGGATAAAAGGATGAAACTGGAAAAGTCAGAACTTAATGTTTCATTTCTAATTTAATTCAGGAGCCGTTTGGGTACATGGCGATCAACGCCTTCATATGTCTGCATGTTGAAAGCAATGAAAAACTACAATAAACAAACCTAATGATCACTTAACTGCATTATTTATCAGGGGATAATATTCAGACCACAATATAAAGTGACTCCCTCATTAATAATGCAGATATGGACAGAGGTGTATTTGTCTATATTAATAACTTCTTTGCAGCCCTCTGGAGTCCCCTCACTGACTCTTTGGGTTCTTGGACACACAAGTTTGAACCCTTTGAGTGGAAAACTGATGACAAGTGTATTTTAAAAAGACTCACCTGTTTGAGTTCCTGGACTTCATCTTTCAGACTGTACACAGTGTCCACCAGACTCCTGTGGGAGTAAAACAGCTTTAACACACACAGACTGATGTTATGTTTTACACGTCCCTTTTTATGGGAAACTTGGGAACCCGCACATATTCATGCTGTGAATGCCTCAAGGTTTTTGTGAATGATCTGTTGTTCTCTTCATCAGTTTTTATATTTGTAGATAGTCTTCTGGAACATTTTGTGCTCCATGTTTTTATCCTGCTGCAGCATCTCGTCTCCACAGGAGCCATTATCAAAGTCTAACGTGTATTTTTGTCTGTATTAAACAAACTGTACAGCACACACACCTTCATCCCTCCCCTCACCTCTCCTCCACTACAGTTTGTCCGTTGCTCCTGGTCTCCTCCACTATAATCTTCTCCTCTTCCGGGAACAGCATGTGTACGTCCTTCCTGCTGGAGCCTGATCCGACAGTGACAATGTCAGTACATTCATACACAAGCATCCATAAAACCTGGTGAACACTCAACTCCAAGACAACTATTATATGGATGATATGTTCACTGAGGCCTCGTAGGATTGCGCAGGCACATTAACAATGACAAACACTAAACAACATACACAGCACACACACACACAGCAGGTGGAAGGTTCAGGACCACACACAGATACGTGTGTCTACCCCTACTTGCAAGCTAGCTGGTTTGCTAGCATGTCAGTGGTCTGCAACACCAATATCTTACGAGAAAATGAGGCAGTCCTGTAACTATGGGCGGTCCAGATACTGTCATAATCCGAGTCTTCTGACTGGTCAGAACAAGGCAAGTTGCCGGGGAGACCAGCGACGGTGAGGCTGGTGTCCGCGAGCACGTGGTTGTGCATGAGGTCGGTCCCTTGCCAGGCTGTGCCATAAAGTAACCAGCAATAGATGGGGTACGAACAAACCAAATTGAATGTTGGGGGTGTGAGGGGAGGAGTATAAATCATATTGGATAAAGAATGAAGGTTTAGGACAAATCATATTGTAGTGTGGTCATTTAAAAAAAATATAGAAGATTTGAAAATGCAAAAAAAAAGAAAATAGTAAGACAGAATTCGGAGGAAGGGAATGACACCAAACGAGAGTAAATGGAAAACAAGATTTGAAGGACAAAAGAAGAGGAATGCAGGGAAGACATAAAAAGAGAAGAGAGAGAGAAACAATGTTAGGGCATCTGACAGTAGAGAACAAACAGTGGTTAGAAATGAGACTGTTAGCAGTGTGTGAGCAAGTATGTTAGTATGCTGATGTGTGTGTGTGTGTGCGTGTGTGTACGCACTGGAGTTGAGAGTCTGTCTCGTCTTGGCGCTGGTACAGTAGGCCTCAATCACTTTCAGTATCTGAGCGTCCTCCTCCAGAGCTGCTGTACCTGAGAGATGAGGACAGGACAGGAGGACGGGTGAGACATACTTTTTTTATTTTAAAGACACATTATCAGCTATGAAACTGACCAAGAAATTTGACAAGATTTTGCGTTTTTCAGGTGCTTACATGCATACTTACTTTTTCTGACGGTGAAGTCCTCTTCTGAAGGTTTCCTCTCTGGCTTTCTCTTAGGGAGCAGCTTCTTCATGTTCTTAGGACTCTTACTCATATCCTACAAAGGCACAGACATTTTTTAAATATAAAAATATCGCTCCAAATCTAACAGGAATCATATTCTTTACCCACTAATTCCCTTAGAGAGGTAAATAAATCTTCCTAAACATATCCTCAAAGTCCCCAGAGGTCCGTAGATCTTACTTTGAGAAAAACATGCAGTATTTCATAAAGAAAAGGTACGGATTAATTTAGTGAGCCAGTGTACAGCACCTCCTTCTGACAGAGAGCAGCTGAGGGTCGGAGAGGAGGTGCAGGGCGAAGGCAGCTCAGGCTCCAGGGTTTGGGGGTACTGGGTGGCTCCAGGGGCCCCCACATTGGGCTGTTGTTGTATGAAGAGAGATGGGGGAGGGTGTGGTAGGTGTTTCCGACGCTCCCTCCGCGGGACTCCGAATGTCTGGAGGGAGTGATGGGGTGAGAGGGCAACTGGGAGGAGAGAGGAGGGACGGACACTGTGTGAGGGAAGCGAAGATCAACTGATCAACTCATTCTTTGGGAAACCTGGAGACTTACTGTATGACAGACGGACTGAGGCTTGTGCGAGTGTGTGTGCACGGCCGGGGTGTGTGTGTGTTTGGTGAGAAGATCCAGCCAGTCCTGTAGCTCGTGCTGACTGTTACAGGCCACCTGCATCCTCTCACACTGCCCACCTGTATGACAACACACACATGCAAAAGGTAAAAAAGACACACGTTGTTTGACCACTGACTACTACATTTACAGTAAACTACTTCTACCTTATTTCCTCCTATAAAACCTTTGAGCAACTACTAGCTAAATGAGGAATGAGGACTGACCGGATATTTCAAAAGCATTCTTCAGGTTCTCTCCATCTTCTATTCTGGAGATGAGCATCCCTGACAGCGGCATCCTCCCCTTTAGAGACACACAGATTGTTAAGCAAAGAGCAAATATGTACACTTCCTATAAAAACAAGTGTTTTCTCTAAAAGCATACTTAAGGAAATTAACATTTCTGTTTAATCTGATATATAGTTAACACACCTGATAGATGAAGCCACTCATCCTCAGGCTGGCAGAGAGGATGAGCAGCGTGTGAGGGAAGAGGACGAGGAAGCGCTCATTTAACTCCTGAAAAACACACAAAGTGCCTGTTTCGTATTCTTTGTGGTCGATCAAACTGGACAGTCTTAGTTGTGGTTTCAGTTGTTTGGGCTGTTCAGATGAGTACCTGACAGTTCTGTGTGTGCACGGTGACCTGGGACATGTGGAGAACAGGCCCGAGGGTCCTGATGTCGTCGCCCTCCCAGTTTCTGATCGGCTCTGTTAAAATCTGCAGCTGTAAATCCTTCTTCTTCCTCACCTCCTGACACTGAGCCTGCACACACACGCACACGAGACATTCAGCGGCACATAAATTCACAAAACCTGCAGTGCGATAACTAGATATTAGCGATGTTCTGTCTGACTCATGTACAGATGTATATGTGTTTGCATCTTACTGCTAAGTCTTTAAAGGCCGTCATGGCAGCATGGAGGTCAGCTCTGTCAGGGTGTTGGTCCTGAGACAAAGAAAAAATCAAACATAGAAACATCTTGAAAAGATCATGAGCACGACCATATTGTTTCATGAAAAATAACACTCATTGTTATTTATATTATTTAATATCGATCTGCACACGTCAAATGCAAAAACACATTGATAGAAATTAAAATACTGCTTTGATGAGATGATTGCAACTTATTTACTGTTTGGTTTCGAGCTAACCTCCATGTGTCTGTCCAGTTCTTTGAGCAGGGTCGGGTACCTCTGCAGCCTCGTGAAAGGTTTACTCAGACTGGTGGTCAGAGTCAGGATACCGGGAGTGGATGCCCCCTTTGACTCCATATACTCCCCCAGCTCATCACTGTGACACACACACACACCCACACACACACACACACAAAATATGCTCACATTTCAGGAACAAACATACAGGTTTTTGTTTTCTCTTTTGAGCAGTGTGGCAAAAACAAAACGTGTCGGACTGTACCTGTGTTGTGTGAGTACGCTGACAGCAGATGGGTGGTTGGAGCAGTAGTCCACATAGATAATCTTCATTTGGGGCATCAGACTTTGGAAGAACCCCCCGATCCTCTGCTGGCTCTCTGGGAGCCTGAATACAGAAGTGATGCATCAGACTGTGTAACAGCTAGAGATTTTAAGATTTTCATTATCTGAATTTTTGTGACTTCTTTAAAAACAACTGCTGTATGTCTATGGACTACAGCTACACCGGGCTCAGCCACACAGATTGTTACTTTCATCCACCACTAGATGTCTCTGTTGCTTTAATAACCACATACACAAAGCTCCACTTGGGCTCATATCAGAGCTTCAGTCTGCCTGCATGCCTCAGACGTGAAACAAAACTGAGGTTGCATTGTTTGTTAAACAGGATGTTAGCATTAGCTTAAGGGGTTTGTGCAGGTTTAGAGAGCCAAGTTAGAAACGTGTCAAACTGTGTGCTGTAAAACAAGAAGGATACATACTTTCAATAAAAGCTGCAACTATTCTTTGTATTATTGATTATTCTGCTTATTCTCTCCACCAAAAGATTGTTTATTTGATCTATATGTCAGAAAAATGTGAACTATGTTCAACCCAGTATTGCAGTAACCAAAGGAGGTATCTTCAAATTATGTCTGATCCAAAATTCAGAGGTATAATAAAATTTAGTCATAATTTTGACTGCTGTAGACCAGTGTTCTGATACATTTTACATTAAATTGCTGATTATGTCAGATTGATTAGACAGCTCTGAAGGATTACAGCAGTGCATTACAGATTTTTTTAACAGAGATTAGTGCACTGACTTTGTATGTTCCTCCAAGGACTGAACCAACATCTGCTGGAAGGTGGAGATCTCCTCCAGATTTCCCTGAATGTGATTGATGTCAACACTGCTGAGTCTGCAACAGAGGGGAGAAGAGACAGAGAGAGACAGGAGGAGACATTCATAGTTTAATGTACAACTTACAACTAAACTTCACACTGACTCTATTATATTCAGTTTCAGCATCAGCGAAACCCAGGCTCATTATTTTAAGTGGTATATCACTTCATGCTCGTATGGGATCCAATAAAAATGGATCATAGTGTATATCAAGTCAGATGTGGAAGAACATTTTCAGTAACAGGCACGTATAAATCAATCACTACACTTGCCAAGCCCCAGTACAACAGGACAGTAATTCATGTGCAGTTCATTTTGTATCATATATTTATGTGTTAAAAAATATCCGTGATACTGGATATACCATCTAGTGTGTGATGCAGGGGACAGATTAAACTGTACTCTACCTCTGACGTCTGAATGTTGAATAAAACAATGGAAAGTGTAAAAATAACTCTACCTGTCTGTGGGGTGAAGCGAGCGCAGATATGAGCCCAGGAGACTCTGTAACTCTCTCGAATATTCACTCTCTGCTTCCAGGATGTTTTGAAGGACCTGACACGCACACACACACAAGCACACACACACACAGAGCAGTTTTAAAATTTCAGTGCAGTATGGGTTTACCCTTGAAAAAACTATCCTATTTCCATAATTTCGTAGGTTGAAATACAAATAATACACCCATACTGCCTCATATGATTAATAAAAAATGCTTGGTGTACCAGCCATGTTGGGCTCAAAGCTGCTGATTATATAATCATCAAATGGTCTGATCAATCAGGCTGCTCTGTGATCAATTATAGAGGCAGACAGGGCTGAGGAGGAGGGCGGTCTGGTCACAATTTGATGATAAGAAGTGAAGCTGACTTCATTATTAAATATTTTGATAATAAATTAATTGTGTTGGCTACTTATTAAGTGATCCAGACTCAAATTGGTCTGGTTTCATCTTCTCCAGAAGGGAAAGCATTTGGAGACTCTGGTAAACTGTGATGGGCACTCAATGTTTTCAGAGTTTTCTGATGTTTAATAGCGCAGTCAATTAGTTGGTCTGTCAAAAAAATGACTGTCAGATTTAAATATAGTGACAACAGTTTATATGTCTTTGAGACTCTATAAGGTACTTGGAACGGGAGATGTATTTTTTATGTGTTTAAGGAGAGCGATATCAGATAACGGTCTAATGTCCCAACGACATCAGAAGTCTCTCAGGAATGGGTTTTCTGCTAATGAATTGTTAGATGTTGGTGTGACCCCCCTCAGGTATGGAGGTAGTAAACAATGAACTTCAGTTAAAGCAGCTCCAGTTATTTATCTATAATACATTTCTATGTATTCATTTTTCATTAAAAATAGATGTTTAACAGGAGACAGAAAGAAGGATGTCACTGCGTGCATCAACAAGAATACGTAAAAAGAGTTTGTATTTTCAAACATGAAACAGAAGCATGACTTCTAAAGAAAACAGCCCAAAGCCTCCATCTTCTTCTTATACAAGCTTCTGTTCTAAAGCTTTTTAGGAGGCTCCATTAGAAGAAAGAACTAAAACTTTAGTTTGCATATCTGTCTGGGAACAGCTTTGACCTCAGGCAGGGTCTATCAGAGTGTGTGTGTGTGTGAGAGAGAGAGAGAGAGACAAAGTGAGAGAGACTCAGGTATCCTGACCAAAGATGGACTGTCCAGAGAGACTGCAGCAGCTTGTTGCATTATTTAAAACACACACAAACACTCACACACACACTGGCATAAGCCAGCCCTGGGGCAAGGCTGCCCCAGAAACCACTGAAATGGAAGAAATAACCTACATTAAATCTGCTGCACCCACTCACGCACACACACACTCAGACACAGCAGACACATGCAGGGGTACCATGGAGGCTTCACAAATGATCACATGCTTATACACACACACAGACACAGCTATGCGATCATTAACTGGATGAAAAATAATTGATTGTCCACAAAGGCAGACTCTCTCACACACACACCATCAGTCTAACCTTAAAGCTGTATTAGGAGATATAAGAAACATTTCTTGATCAGTTTCTTGAGAGAATGATACTCACCACATTGTAGTAGGTCTTACTGATGATGGTGGTGTCAAAACCTTTGGGGGGGCTCTTCAGTGTCCCAGACTTTGGCTTGTCTGAAGTCTTGTCTGTGAAGCAGGAAAGAGGAACAGACCAATTCAAAGTCCACACACACGTAGAGATCTTATGTTTTTAACAAAAAACACTGTAACTGTGGGTTACAAAGAAACATGAAAACATCACTGAGGATAACACTGAATCTGAATAAAACAGAAACTCTCACATTATTTGAGACCAGCAGCAAAATAACAACATTAATACGACTTCCACCTCATTGACACACTGGTGCGGAGAACTATATCTCTCCTGATGGCTGAACTGACCTCTACATTCAGCAAAGTGACATGGCAAATGTCTCTTTTATTAAGTCTGACATGTCTAACTGTGGGCCAACGTTGTGGCCATACATTCAACAAAATGTAGGACAACCAGTGACTGAGTGCTTTAGTTCACTGGCTCCGCTGTATGGCATTGTCTGGCCAATAATAACGCATGCTGTCATATCCTTCACTTCACTATTGTCTTCTGCAGGAAATGCAATGCAAAGTCAGAGGACTAATAAGTATTTTCTGGATAATGGGTGACTTAAAAGACCTACGTGAAGGACTGAAGAGAATAAAGAACAAGTCGAACTATAATCAGGATGACATGAGTAATACAAAGAGACATTCTTGGAGTTTCTTTTGAGTTGAACTAACTTCAGTAAATCAGGCGTGTGCAGCCTCCTGTTCACTGCTGTTTACTTGACAAACAACCAGAGCCGTCATACATTTGGATCCCTTCAGTACAAGCCTGCTATCTGACACATCAAACAACCCCTCCTGGTATGAATTTAATGCCTTTCCTCACTGCACCGTTATCATGGTCCCTGTTTTCTGCTGCAAGCGACAAGTCAGGAAGTTTCTTTCTATACGGCAGCTCAGGAACTTCCTGTCTTTGTGTGTTTGTGGAGCTTCCTTCCTTCGCCCCTGCCTTCCCTCTGCAGAGAGCAACACAATCAAACAAGACTTGAGGATGTAGCTCTCACAAACACAGAGGGAAAAACCTAACCACCTCATGTATTCAGCTGTGTTAAGTTTGTGGCCATAAAAATCTTTTGTTTTGTTTTTGAAAAAAAAAAAAAAAAAAAGCTTTTCAAAAATGTTCCAATTTCTACAAAAAACTCATCAATCCTACAATGTCAGAATTAGAGAAAAACTTGCAGATGTTGACCTTTCAAAACAGTAACTTAAGTCCTTACACCAAGTACAAACACAGCAATCATGTCATATTTTTGGTGAAAAATTTTGTGACACACAAA
This sequence comes from Amniataba percoides, assembly GCA_037176925.1. NCBI lineage: Eukaryota > Metazoa > Chordata > Actinopteri > Centrarchiformes > Terapontidae > Amniataba > Amniataba percoides. Next base: position 1,834,279 of record JBAJHX010000011.1, on the reverse strand, counting down.
CGAAATTTGAAAAGACATCATACGTGAAAATCAACTGAGCATTTCCAGGGTCCAATTTTAACCACCTACAGTGATCATTACTTCTGAGCCATTTGTGTCCTTTCCATAAACTAACGAGCAGGCTGGCTATTGCGGACCATATATTCATGATTCAGATTCAATATGTGATCTAAATGCGTAGAAGAGCCAAAATAGGGGCTTAAAATACGAAATATTTCTTCTTCTTCAAATCAGGCAAACTAGATGGTGACCTAAATTCTTGTGGTGACATTTAAGACCCAGCCAATCTGGTTTTTAGAGAATTAGACATTTTTTAAGACTGTTCATTATTGAATCTGTATTTAAGACATTTTCAGACTATTCAGGGACCTGTGGCCACCCTCCCAAAACATCAACAAGAAACCAGTTGAGTTTCTGGCCACTGCTCTGTAGAATGACGGGGGCATTAACGGGGGACGATAACTGAAGCAATAAGAGCTGCACCCACCGCTTCCTTTCAGCTCCCGTACGTAGTTGCTGGGGAACCACCCCGACTTGCCATTGAGCGAACCCTCCCACCAGCCCCCGTCCTCTTGCCGGGTCACGCTGATGATATCACCCTTGGAGAAAGAGAGCTCGTCCTCATTGGTCTGCTGGAAAGGAAAGCGTGCCTTGACCAGTAAGTGGCCACACCCACTGCCCTCTGACATGTCCTGGGGAAGAGAAGAGGGAAGACAAACACACGGATAAGAGAGAGGGACCTTTTCTCTACAAGAGGAGTGTTTTTAGAACAGACTAATATCATTTTGTACATCTAAACCGCTCAGTGTTTATCTAATGTCATTACTTGTGTGATGTGTTGCCGTCGTTGTCATGGTGACTCACCAGGCTGCGGTACTGAGGCTGCAGCAGTTTAGAGGAGCGACTCTGAGTGTTGAGGGAGTCAAATGACTTGATCCTCAGTGTTGAGGAGTGTGACATGCACACAGTGTCTCCAGAAACACCTAAATCTGCACATAGTGGATCAATTCATGGTCCAGTTAGACAATGAGAATATCTGAAACGCATTAAAACCTAAAGACTGTTTATCCAAATATAACTATTCTATGCACATGATGATGTTATTGCATCTAACATTATAATTATTATCATTATCATCATTATAATTCATTGTTATTGTTGTTATTTTAAGAACTATTTCTAATAATAATGTGAACAAGAATATAACTTGTGATTGCGATTGTCAACACAAAAAGGATAAAAACCAAGTAAAGTGAAACAAGAAGGGACACGGACTGCAAACATGAAACATGCCTGAAAAGTGATTACAGACTAACACCCACTCACACACATCCACATGAACAGAATAATCATACCTTCAGTAGCTTTGTTAAGGGCAACCAAGGAGTTTAGGACCTTGGAGAAGTTGAGTCCCTGCAGGAGGTCACTGACCTCAAAAGCCTATGAGAAAAAAATGGAGAAAGAATAAAAAAAACATTTTAGTACAGCAATATAGCATTAAGAAGTTCAAAACAGAAGAAAACAGAAAAAAAAACACATTCATAATATATTTATAGAACATGGCACCAACAAGGACACAAAGCTGTCTTCCTGACATTTCCCTGCAGAGAGCTGGTGGGAAGTGGAGCAAAGGGGACCAAGAAAATGCAGTTTGTGATCATAAGCTGAACAATCAAAACAAAATATAGCTCTCTGAAACACATTGTAACAATACACCGAATGTATTACAACAGGTTATCCTTATTCAGCTTGCATGATTATGAATCTACATTACAAAAACATACAGAAACCTTAAAATGAAGAAATACTTTGTTTAGTGGGGGTTTACATCCCTGCTCCAACTGCAGTCTGGAGCAGGATTACTCAAAGTCTGAGCTCCCACTTGTAATCTCCCCATCACACACACACACACACACACACACACACACACACATAATCAAAATACCTCTGAAGCCCTAATCTTGTGTATACCACACACTGACAGACTTGTACGTTCTCAAGGCGTGAAGGTGGAGCAGTCTGGGGTGTGAAAGTCACAACAGAAACATCCTGAGGTGAGATTCTTAGAATAAGTACACGCCGAGAGCTGCCAGACAGTTAAACACAAGATTTTCTACATCTCTACAGACTGGGCCTCTTTTATAGAACGTTCAACACTAGCCCGTTCTTTAATGCAGTCGTCCTTTTAAGAATCCACTCGGTCTGATTTATACACACAGGCTGATTAGCAGTCAGAGCAGTATGGACCCAGCAGTTAATGCACACGTTCACCTCTCCAAATGGCGCTGGGCCAAGACACAATATGAGCCTTTGTATCTGCTGCAGAACTGTACCCGTGCTGAGGTTTAAGTATTTCAGCTCTTTTCAGTACAATAATAATACAACATGAGGATCTTAAGTAACGGAGAAAATGTGCATAGTGAGACATGGGATAGCTCTTTCTTTGTCCCTGAAAGCCTCTGTTAGACTCTGCGTGATATATTTGTTAATTATCATTAAGCAAACGATGACCTCAGCAGGCTCAGTAAGACAGAGGATGTCTCACCCTGTGCATTACAGGAGCTGCTTCTGACGATCATAGATTATTTAACATGAAGGTTGTTTGTTTGAGAGAGTCTTTACAGTCACAATGTACTTAATAAACATGAGTAAAACCTGCATTGGATGAGCCCATCTTTAGATAAAAATGAATATTTTCATGATATCGTTGTCTTCTCACAGTCAATTATCAATAAAGTTGGATATGATATAACTTGCACTGATGCTGTAGCAAATAGCAACCAATGAACAAAGTGAATACCTACATAGAAAATGCAGTTAAATTCCTCTTGCCGGCTGTGTCTGTAGTTAAAACACTCTCGCCTGCAGCTGTGAGAGGCAGAGAGCACATAATCCCAGCACGCTTAAAACGAAAGCTTGTGATTGGTCAAACAGCTTACCTGACAATAGGAGCGCTTGATTTAATGCTGCAGAGAAGGCACTCTGAAAGCACACAATCAATATCCCGCCCGAATTCATTTCAATTAATAGCAAATTTATGATTTTTATCGGCGTAATAAGGCAGCCGTGGTACACAGCGGCACATTCTGCCCACTCTGTAATCCTCCTCTATGGGACAGACAGCCTGGCTCGTCCTCTGCTTGTCCGATGACTGTCTGGGAGCATTACTACGCTGATGTCAGTCAGCCTGCTGGTAATTGAGGCCTTGGCTTCCAGCAACATGGCTGACATGCCTCTAATCAACCTGATTGGAAAATCCACTGGCTGCCTGGCGTGTTGCATTACATCAGCCCACCCTTCTCCTCTCCTCCATTTCATCTTTTCATACACTTTCCATTGCTCCTTTGCCTTGGATTCAACATTTTCTTTTATAAACCTCATTACTGGCTGGGCTTTTAGTGACGTCAGAATTATTTTCCAAGTCTGGAGCACAACCTTGTTACAGGTTTACATCCCAGGACTCCTATCTTGCATAATCCACTCTTTTCCATTATGACACCATGGCTTTTTCCATGGTTTAGATCAATGGTGTGTGTGTGTGTCAGTTTGTGTGTGAGTGTATGGTGTAATTTTGCACCATGCAACTAACTAGCCCTCCCTACACACCCACTGTGGGGCGGGATATAGCCTTGCCTGACCTACTGTTGTGCAAACACAGACACATGCACACACCCTACAATGTATTTCTGAACTCTACAGATGTTTTTCAAGCAAGCACGCCGTCAGCTTAAGCTTTCATATAGATTTCACTATTTCTTAATTTGGCAGTTTCTGTGCTAAACAGTGCTGTGCTAAAACTGCCAAACTACTGACCACAGACATTTCTTTACAGCCTCCCAAAGAGCGTTCAGAACATCACAGGTCTTTGCTATTCATCCAAAAATCACCAGTAACGACATGAATGTACATCATCATCATCATTATCATTATGTGACAGTTTTATGTGAGTGGAAGCCGAGCCAAATGCCTCGTCAGATTCACTTTTAGTCAAAGAACTCCCAGAGACTGTATCGATCAAGTCATGAATCAATACATCTGTGTCGTATCTTGTTAACCACACTGAAAGTAATGATCCATGATTAAAACACATGCAGTCATTTAAAATGACTTACCATGCGGTTGAATGTAATTAAGAACATTTGATCACATAAACTTTACTTAAGTTCTTCTATTTTGTGCAACAAAAACTGCAGTCTTCATGACCAACTTCCTTACAGCTCACAAAGGCAGATGTCTCAGAAAATAGTGGCAGAAAAACTTTGTATTTGAAGATATGTGACAGTGAATCTGTAAAAACACAGATTAAACCGCACACTGACACAATTTGTATGTCAACTCATTAAGAAGTTGTATTTCCCTCCACAGCCATATTTGGTCATTGATGTCACCTTTCCAGGTAGCTCGCGAGCACCCCAACTGTTGCTGTCTCGTGCGGTCAGACGTCGCGGAGCAGCAGCGGGGAAAAAAAATCACTTTAAAAGGCTCAATAACGAGCTGTGTGCGGCCTCACACGGTGTTAACACCTAAATAAATGCATTAATGACACGCTGGCTCACCTCCACGCCGAAAGCTCCGCAGCCTTTCACGAACTCGGTGATGTTCTTCTGACAGTCGCTGTCGCTCCTCGGCTCCGGGACGAACTACAGAGAGAGAGAGAGAGGCTAAAATGAGCTCCAGGTACTGAGTCTGAGCGAACAAAGTGTCCATGAAGTGTGTTTCAGGTGTTACCGTGGACAATCTGTCTCATTCCTGCCGCTGCTGCACTTGCTGCTCATCAAGCCAGCTAATAAGGCACACTTCCGCCCGCAACTTTCAAATTAAAGCACTTGATTGAGAGGCGTTTTGAGACATTTTGGGTTCGAAATTGGACTTAGTGAAAGTTACTTTTATAATTTGAGCGCAATTAGTTGTTATATACCCAGCTATCTAGTGTATCTTTATTTTTTAGTTACTTCTGAAGGATCTTTTCTGTTTTTTTTTTTATCTCGCCTTCCTACATTGGCTGCCATAATATCTGCGCATTCAGAAGAAATGAGCGTATTAAACATGAATTATATATCTTAAAATGAATTCTCGTTCTGTCATAAAAGAGGACCAGCTGTGGCAAATGTGTTTCTGGAGGAGGTGGAACATAAAAGGGAGACACAATAGCCCCTGGCATGTTGTATGCCTTTATTTTGAAAAACGCGTCGCCTCCCTCTATGTAGAATTGAAACTGACAGACTGCTTCTACACACACACACACACACACACACACACACACACACACACACTCTGAGGGATGAACCACAGGAGGATATGACGTCCACTGCTCCATGGAGTGTGTATGTGTGTGTGTTTGTGTGTGTGAAGAGTTAAATTCAAATGTTATATACAACAGGTCACTGCGGAACCATTTTAATTTACAAAAAGCATTTCTATAAGTATGATTACTTTAACAGTGATATGCAGTTTTATTACCAAATGTAAGCAGGAATCAGTTTATATGTGATTGCTCCATTTATATATAAAGAAAACAACAGTATATAAAAAGTACATAAAAAAGAAAGAGGAGCACACAAAAACAACATTAATACACAGTTTAATATTTAAAAGTGCTTTAAAGGTGTTCGTCCTTTGACTTTAGATCATTTTTTTTAACCAATGGGTTAAAAAAGAATTTAAAAGTCAGTGAAAAGCACCCTGAATATGTGATCATGTGTGATCTGGGATGTTTTATTATCTTATTCTGAGGCAATGATTCCTGATGAGGTTAATCAGTCTGGTCTGTGCAGCCTGCATTTATAAAGGCCCGACGTTTCTAACTCATTCTGCTCCTCTATCCCATGTTTTCCTGCCCCCCTCCATCCCTCCATCCACTCACTTTGTCCACCGTCCCGGGTCGCAGCCGCTCCAGCAGCCTGCACAGCACCGCTCCATCCTGCAGGGACGCCTGCAGGAAAGCCTCCGGGTCCTGAATGCTCTTCTTGGGGGACTCCAGGACCCCCAACGTGATGAGCCACGTCACCGTCTGCTCGGCCGAGTTCATGATCCGGACCCCGATCACACCGTTAGTCTCTGTCCGGGACCGAGTCCAGCCCCGCCTCAGCTCAGCATCCCGGGCAGGGAGCGGAGGACCTGCTGCTCACACACAGGCAGGAGGAGGAGGAGGAGGATGAAGCTGCTTCCTGCAACTGCCTCTTATTGTCCCGACTGCTCCCTCCCTTTCCCTCTCTCTCTCTCTCTCTCTCTCTCTCTCTCTCTCTGATGTCAGCATCACCTCTGTTTCAGTGCACAGCTGCAGCTCCAGTGTCAGGAGAGACACCGTACACCACCACTTCCTGTGACAGTTTTCAAATTAAAAGAGGTAATGCTAAACCTTTATTAATCACATTGGGGGAATTCACTTGTTACAGCAGCTATAAGCACAAGTGCACAACACACATCACCCATATATACTGATTGTTAAAACACTGGAGCAGACTGATGACCACCACCACCCTCTCACGAGAACAGATTGACTGATTTGCAGAAACAATTTTTGAATGAAACTGTTTCTTTTTCATTTAACGGACCATCATATATGGTGGATGGTCTACAATACTTAGAGCTGCAATGTCAAACACACACTTTAAATCAGACAATGCAGCAGCTTCGTGCAGATTTCACTGAATTACTCAACTTGGGCAAGTTGATTTTTAATAGCTTAGTAATTGTGTACTTTTACTTTGAAGGTAACCCCGTCCAAGTTCCGTTATGAGGCGATTTGTCTTCGCTGAATTTGACAGCAGCACGTCTCAGGACCGTCCCATCGATGACTAACAGGCTGATTAAAGCCCACAGAGCCTCATCTGATGGTGATGAAGACTGAAACAGGCTGTGAATGAAATGCATTAGGTAGGTAAGAGAGTATGTGAGACAGGTCTGTGGCAAACTGCTTGGAAATATACACTTTTAAAATATCATGAAAATACCTAGTTTGGATTTGGAGTTGATATTGTTTCCATTCACTTTTACAGCTGCTTAGGTGAAGATAGTTTTTACTGCAGAAAGAATGAAATCACATCATTTAAACAATATTATATTATATTATATTATATTATATTATATTATATTATATTATATTATATTATATATTGATATATGGTGGTTAGGGCTGAAAGAGTGGCTCTTCAGTGTTCAGAAAGAGTCAGCAGTGGGTATAAAGTAATGGACTGGTTTATTCAATGAACCATAACTTACGTGTTGAGTCGATTTCTGCCTGTGACTGCAGGGTCGTGACATTATTAATTCAATGACTAAGAGCCTTTTCTCATCAAGCGTGCCAAACAGGGCAATGTCGCCCTCTGTCGGCCAGTTTGGTCACAGCTGTCACAGCAGCCTGTGAACTGATGAGTAAGATAGCAATATGTCACACAACATTTTACCCCTTTCTCTTTAAAAACGCCTTACAGGAAGGTAATACAGAGATGCAGTAAAAATATGCAGTCATGGGGGAACAACAAAATGATGTGAAGATTTCTTTGGCAGCAAGATTTGCTCAAAGCCAAATTTATTGGACTTATGTGGAAAAAATACGGGCTTTTATTTACACATTTTTTTTAGTAAATCAGGAAAAAGTTGTATCTGTCTGGAGTGCTTCATAACAGAATTTCGGGGTGCTCGGAAGAAACTGGGCTGGGCCGTGAGTGTGAAAACTTCAGACACACTGCAGAACAGGATGTCACACTAAGCCTTCATACGAAGAGAAGCGTCTCCGTAAAGTGTCGAGCATGCCAGCAACACAGAAATTAAGACCTGTGACCTCTCTGTAAAGACTCACTCTGAGATGCAGTTATGATATATTGTTTCCATCCAGTCAACATTGGGGAGTAAAGAAATGGCTGCCCACATGAAGGGAAGTCCAGATCTCGCAGAAAAACCTGGTCGACTTCGTAATGCTGCTGCTTCTGCTGATGGTGATGAAGGAAAGAATGACTGTAGACACACACACACATCATACACAGCCCCCTGCCCCATCAGCCTATGAAGGATCAAACTTTCCTTTTTTGTTTTTTGCATTCCAACACAAATCAGAACTACTCGCTTAAAGACAAATATCACCAGCCACATTAAAATCACATCCATATTCCAAGATACCTGATTCGAAAAGAACTGATTGGACACACATCAGTGTTTGGTTCGTACGTTGGTGCACTTTGTGGAGGAGGAAGAGACTGTTGTTTTGTGAAAACCTCCTGGCAGTGGTTTCATATCTGACCCAATTAACACGCCGATACAGTGGGCGCCATCTTCGCCTCTGCTTCTCGGTCACAAAAGGTTCAGAACAAAACCACTGAGGCTGAACCTGAAACCTGCCGGCCAAAGGTCTTTCCATAAGCAGCGTCGTGGTGTGCACCTCGCTGCATTAAACAGGTGCGGTCACTGCTGCTGCTGCTTTATTTAGATGACTTCCATCTTAGAGTTTTTAATACAGCAGAATAAGAATAAATATAACAATAAGCAATGGACACTAAATGATTTTAAAATGATATCATCTCAGCAGTATCTGGTCATGAAAAGGTTGGATGAGCAGATGTTTAAGTGGGTTTTTCCATTCTGTCTTGGAGGGGGTGACCTCTGTAACACATTTAAAAACAAATCATCCAGTAGTTTACAACTACATATCATCACACCGGTGCCAGAGAGAGAAATCAGAAGAATTCACCCTCTGGGAACCATGAGCATCTGTACCAAGCTGTCCATGTTGATCTGTTGTTGATTTTGACATGTGGAGTAAATGTTCCACAGACTTTATTAAGCCGTTCTTCAGGCCCAAAATCCCCATCGTCAGTGCGCTGTACTCATTTTGCTCATTGGAACTTTTGGAAGAGGAAATGAGTTGATCGTAGGCCATGCCCCTTTTTTCACAGAGGGTGTGAGCTGTGGTTGGGTGCTGGACTGTGCCTCTGCATGTGAGACGGGGTGACACGGCGGTTTCGTCAGTCCTGTCAGTTTTTCTGCTAGCTGCTCTTCAACTTCCTTATTCGCCCGTGAGCGTTGTTTCCTCTTTCACTTGCTGATGTGAGGCTTGCTCTGTTGACTCTGACGGCCAAAATCTGCACTTTATAAAGCTGAATGACAGCGACTTGGTGCCAACACCGACTCGTCTTCGGTTCTAAAGGCTGACTTGTTTCTCGTGCTGGGCTGTGGAGCTTGTGCAACACCGGTGAGTACGGAGGGGTCACAGCAGAAGTCGTGCTGCAATGTGAGCGTTCTTCAAACCCAACGGCGTGATCACACACTGATCACTATTCACTTTCTGTCCCCAGCTTCAGTGCATGTCGTCATGTGTGTGTTTTATGAAACTGTGTGTGTGTGAGAGACAGAAAAGACGGATGTGGTGTACGAAAGAATGACAGAAACGTGTGTCTATATGCAGTAGCATACACGCTGTGTGCGTCTTGGGTGTGTGTGTGTGTGTGTGAGTGAGTGATGTCGGGAGACACCAGCACCCTGTCCTGGAGGAGCATGTCTCCCACCAGCCAGTCGGATTCCTCGGATTTGTCTCCCACGGCAACTGTCGCCAGGGATGGCCTCCTCCCAGTGAAGATCATCAAAGTGTGTTTCCTTAGCAACAGCTCCAACCTGGGAAAGAACTTCAAACTAGTCCGCTGTGAGGAGGGATGGACTGTCAGGGTATACTATACTATACTATACTCTACTATACTAGACTATACTAGACTATACTGTACTATACTAATATGCAGTAATATGCTGTACTCTGCTGTACTATACTATTCATTATATACCACTGTTCTTTATTATATGCCTCTGTACCAGCAGGTTTCTTAACCAGTGTGCTCAGCTGCGTTTGCTCTCTTCTGTGACACACTGTACCACACTTTACTCAGCTGTTCTCTGTCCAGCTCCGCTCTTCGTCTCTCTATCTCTTCATTACTGGACTGATTTCGTTTACGCTCTCTTGCACTTGCACAAGAGTAGAAGGAAGTCTGATTTCAGTTTTAGAAACTGGAACCTTCAGGTTTGAAAAGATCAAAGATGCAGAGACATTACTGAGAAAATTATTTCCAAGACAGATGAGGCTCTTAGAACGTTTTTGCATAATACAAATGGCGCTCGCCATCAGCTGCCTGTTCAGTGTAACATTCGTGTTTTCAAAGCCAGTCGCAGAGAAGTGAGTGTGTATCTTCCTCCGTCTCAGGCCATCATCAACGTGGTGCTGTCCAGCGGCTGCGTGGGCCCAGACATTAAACACAACCTCTGCTACGGCCTCCTCCTCAAACACCTCAAGTCCTCGGTGATCCACTGGCTGCACCCGGACCTGACGGTGTCTGAGCTCACCCAGCGCTACGAGCAGCAGCACCTCGAGGCAGAGTGGAGGTCTTTGTCTGATCTTTATAGTTTACAAGACATCAATAAAGTTAATTCTTCTTAAGATTTGATTTAGTTGTTTTCACACTACATGAAACCCTATTACAATAGGTACTGTGCTTTAATATGGGACACAGATCTTGGACAAATTGTTGATTAAGTTGCCAAGGTTACTGTGACATCACCAGCTCTACTAAGATCACTGTAACGTTTGTTAATCCAGATACGACCTGAGGATCAGGTACATCCCGTCAGACTTCATGGAGAATCTCAAAGATGACAGGACCACTATGCTGTACTTTTACCTGCAGGTCAGTAATATGTGTGTGTGTGTGTGTGTGTGTGTGAGTGAGTGTGAGTGTGTGTGGAGTTTTAGATTGTGGGAGTGACGTAACTATCTCCTTTCCAAATAATTTTTACAGAACTAAGACTTGTACAGGAATTAGTCAGTGTTTCTGATGACTCTGTGTGTGTGTGTGTGTGTGTGTGTGTGTGTGTGTGTGTGTGTGTGTGTGTGTGTGTGTGTGCTCATCCACAGGTACGCAGTGACTACATGCAGGAGTACGCCTCTAAAGTCAGCGATGGGATGGCTCTGCAGCTTGGCTGTTTGGAAATAAGGTGATGTCTGGCTGACAAAAAACTAAAGCTAGAAGGATGTGTGTGTGTGTGTGTGTGTGTGTGTGTGTGTGTGTGTGTGTGTGTGTGTGTGTGTGTGTGTTGCTGCACCAGATCAATGAAAACTGGGGGTTAGAGTCACTGGAACAATTATAATGAACAAATTCAATATCATTTCACTTAATGTGTTTGCAGAAGATTCTACAAAGACATGAATCCCAACGGGCTGGAGAAAAAGTCCAACTTTGAACTTTTAGAGTAAGTCAAGTGTTATTCTTGTGGGGGTCATGTGTGTTTCTTTGTGCGAATGTGATGCTTTAGGTGTGTTTGTTTAATGATGGCGGTCTGACTTTCCTCCATCAGGAAGGACGTGGGGCTGGACCTGTTTTTCCCCAGAGAGCTGATCAGCAGCATGAAGGTAGAGAGCAGAAACACCTGCTTTACAGCAGCAATGTTAGAGTCATGTAATGCAATGAAACAATAGGAATGAGTTAAATGATCGCCTCTGTGCAACCTGTCAGCCTAAACAGCTGCGGCGGATGATCCAGCAGACGTTTCAGGGCTACTCCACTCTGAAGCAGGACCAGTGCATGGCCAGGTTCTTCACCACGCTGGCTCAGTGTTACAGCTACACACAGGAGAGCTTCGCCTGCCAGCTGGTGGTGAGTGCACACGTACCCTCAACCTCTGATGACACGTTCCCCATGCTTACATGTGAAAATAGGCGACTTCCTGCCACACTTTAACATAATGTTTTTTTTGCTAAATATCTGTGTGTGTCCTGTGTTCACAGCACGGTTGGAGCCTGACAATAGAGCTGGTCATCAGCCCCGAAGGCATCAGCCAGCAAACCGAAAACTCCAAGGTGAGCTCACACAGCTTTTGTTGAACGCTTCTCACCTACTTTTCAGCTTCACTTAAAATTCACACAACATCAGAGCTGATAAGACATGCAAAGAAATGCCTTATTGTTAACATAAAAATAACAGAAACACATGAAGAAGTGTGGGCTTTACAAGCGTATTTAGCATACATATGTATGAAATATGAGTTGTGTGAAGATAATTTTCACGCCTCCGTCTGTGTTGCAGCCCATCTGTTTGGCCACGTTCTCTCAGGTGCGAAGTATCTCCTGCTCTGCTGAGAGCGACGGTCGGGCTCTGCTCACCGTGCACATCGAGGGAGAGAAACAGGTAACCAAGGGAACCAAGTTACACATCAACCAAGAAATATTTAAGGAGAAGTTGAAGCAGAACTATGTTTTTTGGATGGGTTCAGAACACTACACATGACCAACTATTACACGTACCAAATGTGCTGTGGAGTTGCAGTTTTGAGGTCAGAGTGTGAACTTTCAGAAACTAATGCGTCTGTTGTGTCTTTGACCTTTTAGCCGCTGTCGGTCAACACCTCCTCCCTGGCTGTGGCAGAAAACATGGCCGACCTGATTGACGGCTACTGTCGGCTGACAGGCAGCTCAGAGGGCTCGCGCATTGTCCGGCCCAGCAAAGGTACACTTTGCATCAAGCGCTTTCTTAGTTATATATCAAACTGTGATGATATGCCAATAATCTGAACATGCTTAATGATGTTAAACTATCCAGCATTTGTTGTGTTATATTGAGCCACATGGACCTTGGCTACATTTTCTGTGTCATTCCCATTGATTATGATGGCAAACATTTGATTTAATAAACTGAATCAAAAATAATATTTTGAACAATGCAATGAACCATTAGTTGACATGACAGGTCTGTTTGTGGTCATTTATATGATCATATGGGTCAATAGATTATATTAGAGAATAATTATAATGCAGTAAGGACTTTTTAAAACCAGAGTTAATTGCCTTTTTGGGCTCTAATTTTCACTGCATCCTCTAGATCTAAGTGACAAACCTTTGGAGCAAAATGTTGTAACTACTTTTACCCTAAAGATACCTACAAAGTGTATGAGTCTAATAAGAAAGGCCTGAAATGTTTAATTGTGGATCCTTTTTATGTAATGGGTCTTTAAATCTGCCACATCTGTTTAACACCTTATGATTGTTTCAGGGAGAGACGTGCGAATGAAACTTCCTGACATCCCAAAATGGTAAGTGTGATTAATCATACTGAAGAGTGGGTGTAGATGTTTTTTAAATTACTTTTCTATGAAATATATGTATATTATACATCATAATGTATAATCATAATGTATCATCATAATGTATAATATACTTTATGTTACGATCGTAGCTGAAATGTTTCTTATGGCTTTTAAGGAAGAAAAGCTATAACGTGTCTGTCTCTCCTCCAGCAGCGGCCCCAGTGTTCGTGATAAAGGTTTCAGTAAGTCTCACCACTCATTTACTGATTTTGACTCCCACATGTTTATTTTTGAGATCTGCTCATACTTCCTGCAAAGCAATATTTTAGGTGAGCTAATGAATGTCTCACAAGGCTTCTTGTGAACAAATGCAAAGCAAGCACCTTTAATGTGAACATTTCTCCTCGACTATAGGTGCAGATATTTATGCTGAGATTCCAGAGGGCACGGCAGACTCTGGTGGTGAGTGTTGTTTCGCTTACTCTGATGTATACACAGCAGTACATTAATATTAATGCCCACTATTCATCCTGTTTAACCATCAAATTTGGGAATGATGGAGAAAACACAGTAGAGAGGTCCAGCTTTAACTCTGAAAGCCTGAACAATGAAACAATTGACAGAAATCCAACCGGTTTATTGAACCTTCTGAAAAATAAAATAAATGAACATCAGTTTGCATGTATCATTTGCATATATTTTGCTATGTTCTGTATTTTAATCTCTTTTCTTGTGGTTATTTTGTTTTTTCCGGCATTTTGATTCAAAAGATCATTTTTTTCAAGAAAAAAAGATCACTCCAATGATGTAGAGGTCTAAAAAAACTCATGTATGAAATATGATTCATTTGCCCTTTAAGGGTCAGAATAACTAAAATTGCCTCCCTCATGTAGCTTTCTACCTCCTTGAGAAAGAGATGTGTTGAAAAATTATTACAACAAACTCAGAAATGTTGGAATATTCAAGATGAACAGCGACAGAAAGTCAAAGTGTTAAAAAAATGTCCCTGAATTGACTCAACGCTTCTGTGACACAATGCTGACACATATTCTTTTCATATGCAGCTTATTTCCATGAGCATTTTTCACTTTAAACCTTCTGTTATTTCTGCTATTTCTTCTCCGCAGATGCTTCACTCTTGTGTGCTGACACAGAATATTAACATTGAACTTTTGAGCAGCAGGACTGATGAAAGTGTGAAGTAGAGGATGTGAACCTGTCAATCGCTTGTTGCTATTTAAGGGAGGGTGGAGACGTGTTGTGCTTTGTGTTTTCCTCTTTAAATAGCCTGCAGAAGTTTTAACATGAAAGTCTAGTATTTTCTTATCTTAGTATTTGATGATTAAGTTCTTCAGGGACTTTGTGTACTTTGTTTTGTCCACACTGTGTATTGAGCATCTGAATGCACAGTATCATGAGGTGGTATTAATTTAATTTGCCATGTCTGCTTCACTTGCATAGTTGGAAGGTTTTATCAACAATACTAATGTGCCGTTTAAATATTTTCATCCATGTCTCAAGTGGAGAACATTTCTTAAACCTTGCCTCTGTTTCTTTATGTGCTCAGAGAAGTACAGGATCTCCAGAGATGACGTTGTGGTGGGTCGGATCCTGGGTGAGGGATTCTTCGGAGAGGTCCACGACGGCGTTTATAAAAGCCCAGTGAGTCCCAGTGTCTTCTTCATCACGCCGATGATCAAAATCACATCCATTAGCCATCTTCGCTGTAATTTAATGAGAATAAACTGAACTTTTCCATGTGAGAGTAACAAATGCATGTTGGTGTGTCTGCAGACGGGAGAGAGGATCAGTGTGGCCATCAAAACATGCAAGGACTGCCAGGCTGACGTGAAGGAGAAATTTCTCAGCGAGGCAGGTGAGTCCGATTAGTGCTGCAGAGATTATTTCCTCTTGAAAACACTTGCACTTGCTCGTCTGGGGCGCACGCTCAAGTTTCAGAGTTTGTGTCGATTTGTGATGCAAGTGCAAAGCCAGGCCCACGCTCACAACAGGAAATGTAGCCTTTAACCGGCTCAACGTAAAAATCACTTTTGTTTTGTTACACAAGTATGACTGAAAGTAGTAACTAGCTCACAACATGAAATAGACATGAAGAAATTTTAGAGTTAAATGTTAATGGCCAAAGAGCGGAGTGTCTGCGTTTGGAACATGTCAGGGTTTTGCACGTTTCATCAGTCGGAGGATTGCTGAAGTCAACTTCCTGTTGCCTAGTTGTGGCTTTGTGACAAAAAAGCTCAGACTGGAGACTGCGGTGGCTTCTGGGTGACACAGAAGACCTCATTTGATTTTTTTTTTTTTTGTTCTTGAGCTGACAAAGTCTATGTTTAGCAGTGTAAGTCTAAATTAGCTGGTAATCCACAGTGTGCTTTTTAGAGACGTGCAATGATGTGTCACATTGAAAAGCCTGAAATGACTTGTTAAGAGTGGAAAGTTTGGTCCCATGGTGGTGATACAAGACAAGTTTCAAGTTCATTTACTTAAGAGTGAAGTGTGTAAATTTAGCTGACAGTCATGACTTGATTGCTGCTCCTTTGAAACTTACACAGTCTTGCATTAAAACTGCATTAAATCGACTTATATGCTGAACACACAGTTATTAGTTTTCATCCTGATCAGTCACAGAAGAATATCTTTACTCTTCTTTTAGCTCCACCAACTCCTCAGAGAAATATCTTGCTCTTTAGCTCTTAAGGTTGAAGCTCCACTGTGCTCTCCACAAAGCTGCAAACTTTGTCTGCTGCAGCTGAATACATGGTGGATGGATGCAGTTAAAGTGAACTAAAACATTAATGCTAACAGACACAGAGCGAAGGGGAGTGAGTGGTAAAATAATATTATAATGAATATTCTTTGGTTATTTGGTTTGGCCATATATACAACCTCCTGGCATGTAGAAGCATGATATACATAAACCACATGAGCAGCGTGGTTAGAGTCTATTTTTTATCATTGTCTTCCTGTAGAGTAAAACTGAAAGCTTGGTGTCACCCAGGTGAACTAGCGTTTCAGAGACACACAATAAACGGGGACGATTTTTACCATTAACTTTTCTAAAATGAAGAATACACATCTGTTTTCAGTGTTATGTTCAGTCTGTGATCTTCACAATTGCAGGCTTGATGAAAAATCTGGATCACCCCCACATTGTGCGTCTAATCGGAGTCATTGAGGTCGATCCTGTCTGGATTGTCATGGAGCTGTATGAACACGGAGAGGTGTGTGTGTGTGTCACTTCAAATTGAACAGACACGAGTTGAAAGTTCATTTCAAGATTTTAACATGTCAAGACTTGAATACTGATTCCAAAAGTCTGAATAAACAAACACTGTTAAGTTAAAGGCACGGCAGAAGTAATGTAAGACTGCGAATGCAAACTATACTTCACCTTGCAAAAGAAATATCAATGTTTTTGTCTGTGTGACAGCTGGGGAACTATCTGGTGGAGCAGCAGTACATCCTCACCTCGCCAACGTTAATCCTGTACTCCCTCCAGATCTGCAAAGCGCTGGCTTACCTGGAGGGACTCAACATGGTGCACAGGTAAGAAACAGCCCCACGGAGCTGTGGTACCTTTTCTTACGTTTGACCTTGAAGTTTGCATCCTTCAATCGTGGCTTTACTGAGACTTCATTTAGAAATAGTGTGTAGTGTCTCACCCAGCATGTCTAGACGCAGTGAAGATATTTACACTCCACCTTTATTTAATTTTACTTTACTTTAATTTGGGGTTATTTGTTCCTCTTCACCTTATCTTTGCTTCCTGTCTGGTTCTGTGTGCGATGTAGAGATATAGCTGTGAGAAATGTCTTGGTGGCGTCCCCTGAATGCGTCAAGCTCGGAGACTTTGGCCTCTCGCGCTACGTTGACGAACAGGAGTATTACAAAGGTACACAAACGCACAGGTGCAGAGACGGAGGACAGACACTTTCTCTCCTCTTTGAGTCAAAGAGGTTATTTACTCCCAGCATGCACTGACATCACTTCAGTCTCTGTAAAAGGAAATATGTCCATTTCTCTTCAAATATCCCTCTCGTGTGTGCAGCCTCAGTTAGCCGGTTACCGATCAAATGGATGGCGCCCGAGTCCATCAACTTTAGACGCTTCACCACGGCGAGTGACGTCTGGATGTTCGGTGAGTGATACACTCCTTTATTAATGTGTTAATGTGGAGCAAGTTAAGGATTTTAGATAGATATGCCAAGGATGCACTTTTTATTTTAAATGATTAATCAGTAATACATTTTTAACAAGCAAGTATAAAAATATATATGTAGATGTATGTGTGTAAAATAATGATGATATATGGTGTGCATCATTCTAACCACTGCTTGCTTTTTCAGTAAGCATTCAAGTTGGGTTCTGTTAGAGGATGAAACAACTTTTCTTTTTTTTATCTATCTGTCTATCAGCTGGTGAGGATGACTTGACACTCAGAGTGTGTATTTATAACATTTTACCAGGTTCTTGTTTTAAAGTGAGTCAGCCAGAAATGTTACAAAAGCCAAAAAGCAGGTGTTGTTGTAAATAAAGGCTGCAGGACTTTGCAAACACTTCAGAGAAACATTAGAAATTCTTTGCTGTATCATGCGTGCTAATACAGCTGGTCGTGTGTGTGTGCATAAAACTAGGCGTGTGTGTGTGGGAGATCTTCTCCTTGGCCCAGCAGCCGTTCTTCTGGCTGGAGAACGGGCAGGTGATCAACCAGTTGGAGTCGGGCGTCCGGCTCCCTAAACCGCAGTTCTGCCCGCCCACCATCTACTCCCTGCTCACACACTGCTGGGCCTACGAGCCGCACAACCGGCCCAGCTTCAGCCAGCTCGTCTGCACCCTGAGGTACACACCTGCACACACACACATTCCTCTGTTACTGCTGCACCCAACACACAGCTTACTTTGGGTTTTCTTCACATGAGATGTCTTTATAGGAGAAAAACATGAAATCCAGATAAGCTGAGAGTAGGGCACCGTTACACACACCGTTACACACACTGTTACACACTGATGTTTGTGTGATGTCTGTTTGACAGCGAGATACACAGGACGGAGCAGGAGCAGGAGCAGAGTGGGAGGCGAGAGAGAGTGCGCTCCATCTCGTCCGGATTTGACCCCAAGCACACAGAGCCTCCACCCAAGGTACTGCAAACACACACACACACACACACACGTGTTAATGTGAGCTTCAGCTGAGTGTGCAGAGTGTAAACTGTCACATGTAAACTGGTACCCAAAGTGAGATAAGTGCTCAGCTGGAAAACCAGCAGACTTGAGTCTTTAAGGTTAAAGCCTGGATAAAACATGCTGAGGCTTTAGTTTTTGCATTTTGAAGCTGCAACCAGCTCAGTGTGGTAAATAATTGCAGTAGATGATAATTCCTGGAAAACCTAAATAGCAGGAGGGAATCCTTCTATAGACACAGAACTTTTTTCATCTTTACATTATTAAAATGGGTTTGTTGCATTTGACTCTACTTATTTTCTGCAGTTTAGTTTGTGCTGCCATTTTAGCTGAAATTAAAAAATCTTTTCAGTTCTTGTATGTGGAGCCAGAGAACACACTGACTTTTCTTTTGTCAAAGTTAAAGATCTTTACAGATTAAAGATGAAAATGTTTCCAAGAGCAGCTGATCCCTGACATGCCCTTCAATAAATAAACATGTTGTCTCTTTCCTTTTCTCACCAGCCATCCAGACTACAAGGCAACACCCTTCCTCGGGTAATGCACATACAGATGTCCATTTATATATACACACACACACACACACACACACACACACACACACACACACACACACACACACACACACACACACACACA